>ML806941.1:117858-153897 GCA_009831015.1 Picea engelmannii | reverse complement strand
GTCATTTGACCAAAAATTTATTGTGTCATTAAATGTGTGCTTGCTGTCATAATTTCTGAGTTTTTGTACAGTCATTGAAAAGATTATTTATTTCATGTGTTTCAGTCAAAATTTCATTTCGAAATTTAATGCATATTAATGTTGGCAAATTTCATTAATATTGGGAAAGGGCATTAAACATTTGGAGTGATAAGGAGTGATTGAAACCGGGATTGGGATAAATTGCAGGGTGAGAAAACACTGAGAAAAATCAACAACTCTGACTGAGTGGATCACCGGTTAATTAATTGGCACATTAAGTTTTGATTCTGCTGGAATTGTGGCTCCACATTATAGCATTGCATAGACCTTGGGTGTTCTCTGACAGCCCACTCTTTATTCAATTGAGTGACTGGTGGGTACCCACAGCCCAAGTGACAGTTAAATGTATGCATGTATTGTTGTTGAGCATTCTCCATCATAAACCACAACCCAATAAACTCACCAAAAGTCTGTGTGAGCGTGGTGACATCCAGCCATATGCTTGAGTGAGAACCCACATCGCCCTTTGACTCCCTCGGGCCCGTGAACATGGTGAATAGCAGGTAAAGTTTAAACACTCAGCATAGCAGAGCTGTTATTTGCTTGAACAGAGATAAATAAATGGGCAGACGAATGGTAAAATGTGTGCTGTGTATACACATTTGACTTGCAAAGTAAACCTTCAGCTATTCGTTTTTTTCTTGCAAACACTTGTTTATTCGCAACAGTCTATAAGTCTCTTCATGATAAGAGCTGGATGGGAATTCTGGTATAAGACCACAGATTTAGAGTGCTGGAATTTGTGTAAACAGAGTACTCATATGAAGATTGAAAGGCAGCTGTGTTGTTAATTGAGTTGCTGCATTTTCCTTTTTCTGCATAACAGTACTGGAACTCAGTTAGCAGAATTAGAGGGCTTGACAGAGTGTTGCTGGACTGATCCATTGCACAAACAAGCAGCAAACCAGATCTGAATCCATCTTGAAATACAGACATCAATTGTAATTTCTGCAGAGGATCTGTGTTGGAGAGGTGTGTGCACCGTGAACTATAAGCCCCTCTTTTATGAATCAATTGTATAGCATCAATCGTCACCTCTAAGCTTGCACCTGATATCCAGGAGTTCTCGAAAAGGTCACCCATCCCAAGACTATTCTGGCTCAAGCGCACTTAACTATGAAGTATGGGGGCGAAACTCTATTGGCTTGACACAGTCCGCTGTGTTATATATAAATATATTTAACATTTTTATATATTTAACAAATTTAATTTTAAAATTGAAATAAAAAAACAAAAAACGGTAAAACATATATATATATATATATATATATATACCGTGTTATATATATACTGTGTTATATATTTATATATAACACAGTCCGCTATGTTATATATAAATATATAACACTGTTATATATTTAACAAATTTAATTTTAAAATTGAAATAAAAAACAAAAAACGGTAAACACACATACCTGTAGTTGCCCGCTCCTTCCCGCAGGCTGTCCCTATCGAATCCCGCGTGCACTCTGCTCAAAGTGACTGTCGGATGGTTGTTGTCTTGTGGAGTGGGGTCAAGCCCTTTTAATTCGGAGGGCAAAACCCTAAAACCACGCGGAAGCTCTTTCAAAACCGGCCTGAAAACCAAAACCGCGGCTTCAACCCTAAAACCGGCAAAACAAATTCGAGATTCACGCGTTTGGGGGTCACCTGGCGGCCGGATCCGTTTCCAAAAAGTCGGGATCCATTTTCAGGCGTGAGGATCCGTTTCCGGACGAGTGGATCCGTTGCCGAGGAAATTGGAAACCTCTGCTGGGCGTCTCCTTGGCGGATCTGGGTGGATCCGGATCCGAAACGCGGATCCACCCAGATCCTGGGTCTAGACCCCGCGGATCCGGTAACACAGCAGTTTTGCTTTCTTCCAATGTCTAAAGATCTAGGGCCCGCATGTCAAAGATGATTACATAATCTTGATCTTTGTAAAAAAGTGAGTCCAACAAGACTGCTTTAACTGCATGCAAGATGATCAATCTTGCCTTCTTGTTCACTTTTTGCTTTTTTCTTTTTCAGGAGATAGGTTGATGCTCCATCTCTTCAGGATTAGTCTTGCTTGTTTTTTGCTTTTTGAGGAAGACTACTTTTGGGCATGTCTATAATTCGCAATTTCTATGTATGGCAGGGTACAAGTTGAGTGTCATGGTTCCAAGTGGGCGGTGGTGGCATGGTTCAAGGCCTTGGTGGGCAAGGAGTGTTGAGTTAAAGAGCAGTATAAGCAGGTGGATTGGCACTGAAAGTGACACATGGCAGCAACTAGATGGTGGAAGGCCACAATAAGAGTTCGCCTTTTCATTCTTGATTGGTAAGCATGTTGAGTTTCGCAAACTGAGTTGACCAAAATTATAGCAGGTGAACCTTATCCAAGGGGAATGAGAATAGAAACTCAAAACTTGGTGTAATCACTTGTACATGCCAAGGTCACATTAGAAGCAAAGCTCTCATTATAGTTTGGTCAAGCAGAAAGCAGTTGACTCAAGTTATACGTGTAGCAGCCTTTCCTATTTTAACTAAGTCATAAAAGCCTAGATAAGGCTTTATCCATGCAGTAAAAGGCCTAAAATGCTATAGCAAGTCAGTCTTGAATCCTAGGTCAACTCCCCTTGGCAGAAGTTGGCACAAAAGGTTGTTTTTGAAGTCATGACTCATAACCTCAAATATCAGTTCACTGGACTGTTGGTTGTGATCGGTCTCTGTCTCAAGGGGAAATTACCATTGTCAAATCTGTGTGCAGTTCCATAGTCCAAGAGGGATCGGCACATTAGGTAGAGAACAGTGATAAGCTGTTAGTCAAGATCAGCACTGGGAGACTTTGATATGGCAGATTTGATAGTACTGTTAATAACCAGCAAAATGTCAAGGTGAAGGTGACCTGGAAATTGTTTACAGGCCAAGGGGCAAATGAAAGAAGCCGTTCAGGCCATGAACTGCCTTCCTGTTCATAATGGGTGTATTCTTTTAATCTTTTAAAAAATGATTGACTGTGATAACAACAAGTGCCATGTGTGGGAACACTTACACTTGATTTCTCTTGCATAACTCTGGAGCTTGAAACCAGTATCCTGTCCTCAAGTCCTAGGCATAGCTGCTGCTTTGAGAATAGAGAAAAAATGATGAGGATAGTGCTATGGGGTCTGCTCTGCTTGCCTGTCTACAAAACAGCAGTATGGTCTTGTCCATTTGACAGTGAATTAACCCCATCCTTGTGCAGTAATTCGACTGCCTTTTCACAACTACCAAATTTCCAGACTTATGAAACATTATACCCAACAGGAATTCATGGCAGTGGAATTATTGCAGCAGGATTCAGGATATATCACTGTTAGGTACTGCTACAGAAATTAGATTGGTGTGTTGTCCAAGCAGCAAAACTTCATCAGACAGAAAATGATGACTCCAAAAGGCATTATGCAGGCAGGTTTTGATATATTCAGCAGTTGGTAGAATTTAAAACCAAAGCAGGAGTGCCCAGATCACTCCTTTACCCAGATAGATTTAGATGGAATGGTCATGAAGCAGCAAGAGGTTGAGAATAGATGTGATATATATCGGATGTATATGGAGAAAAGTTTGACAGTGAGATTAAATCGACTTGTATTTTGCAAAAATATTCGAAGCAAAAGAGGTCGCAAATAAAGTTGCTATTTTCAAAACCTACAGTAAATTCCTAAATTCAGACCAGTAGAGGAAAGCAATAAAGCATAAGTTACTATGTGGAAGGGGTCATTCAAACAGCAGGTTCATGGCAAACAAATTGACAAAGAAACATCAAATTAGAAACAGCAGTTCAACTTCATACCTAAGTAGGTTCAAAGCCAGCACTGAAATTGAAGAATTTTGAGGCCTTTAGAGGGGCTGCCAACACAGGTCTGTCTTTGACACTGTTTTGGGACTGTTTGATGGTCACTTACAGGTCTGTTTTAGGACAGACTTAAGACTGCCTCCAATGCTGATATAATGCTCATTAATGCTGCTGTTATAAGGTTTAATTTAGGAAAAGTTTGTTGTTCAGAAATTAGTCTTTTAACAGTCATTAAACATGAGATACACCTCTTGATCTTTTCAACTTAAATGCTGATTATAAAATAAGCAAACCACAGAAATTTTACTGAAGATTTTTTATTTTTGGTCAACGTGACCCTGGAAAAACCCCCAAGGGGAAAACCAGTGAAGAGGAAATTTATTATGGAGCTTATAGGAAAAGTATTACAGCAGAGATTACAACCAACTTATCTCAAGATAGCTCCCTTGAAAATCGAGCCAACTGTTCCTGATGATTGAGCCAGCAGCCTCCTTAAAAATTGCACCATCTTTTCCTGTATTCACTGTTGTCCTTTCAGCATTCACAGCAGACAGAAAACAATGGGAAAAGCGCCCTGCACCAGACCTCAAGCTTCCTAGGAATCCACGCCCTCTTCTCAGCAAGTGTACCCTCAACAAGTGCGCCCTCTTCTCAGCAAGTGCACCCTCTTCTTCTCTTCTTGTGCCCTCCTTCTCTTCTCCTCACTCTCTCTAGTGAACAATGTGCCCCCTTCTCCTCCTCTTTGCTTTTTGTTATCTCGTTAAGATAACCTAGGAATCAAAGGCTAGGATTAAATCTTAGCTTTCTAAGATCAAGGGTGGAGATTAAATCTCCACCTTTGCTTAAGTTTCCTAAGTCACTTTTCCCAATAAAGAGTTCATAAAGTCACTTTGACTTTATAACATGAAGTAAAGTTAGGGACGGGTACTCTTCCCCCTTTAGTGTTAGGCACATCAATAATGCTAGGGGACCACTTCCCAAGGTACCAAAACTTAACACTCCCTCTTGCCAAGGAAAGTGTTCTTCATCACTCCCATCTTGTCTATGAAGTATACATGCTTGTCCCTTGGAAAAGACTTCGTGAGAATGTCTGCAATCTGCTCATCAATAGATATGTACTCAAGTTGAACTGCTCCTCTATGAACCCAATCACGGATGAAGTGGTATTTGATCACTATGTGCTTTGACCTGTCATGAAAGACTGGATTCTCAAAGAGCTCGATGCAACTCTGATTATCACAGTGAATAATTGTAGGCCTCAACTCATGACTAAATAGACTAACCAATAACTTGTGAATCCAAATAGCCTCGCAGCTGGCCTGACTAGCTGCAATATACTCTGCCTCAGCAAAACTCAGTGCCACTGACTTTTGTTTCCGACTGAACCAGATAACAACTATTGATACCAAACCTGAAACAACACCCTGAAGTGCTCTTCCTGTCAACTACACATCCTGCCAAGTCTAAGTCTATATAGCCAATCAACCTAACCCCATCACCTCTGCAAGGTCCAAACCATACTCCACTGACCCTGTTATGTACCTCAAAACATGTTTTGTTGCTATCTAGTGCACTCTTCTAAACTCCACCATATACTGACTAAGAGTATTCACAACAAAACAAATATTTGGTCTAATGTTGACCAAATACATCAATGAACATACTTCCCCTGTCCCAAAAAGACAAGCCCATCCTCCTAAGAAACCTCCATCCCCAATAAATAATGCATCAGTCCTATGTCTTTCATCTCAAATTCTGAAGCAAGACCCCTCTTGCAATTAGCTATGAGTTCCTCCCCTCTAGTAATAAACAAGTCAACAACATATAAGATATGAATGAGAGTATCCTATCCACAAACAATGTAATAGAGATTTGGATCCGCCTCACTCTTCTCAAAGCCCATTTGCAGCAAGAGTCAATCCTTGAATACCAAGCTCGTGGAGCTTGCTTCAAACCATGCAGTGCCTTTTTTCAAGAGGCACACGTGGGACTCTCTCCAAAACACCTCGAACCCCTATGGATGCTCAATGTATACCTCTAGTGTCTTTTTCAAGAGGCACACGTGGGACTGTCTCCCAAACACCTCGAACCCCTACGGTTGCTCAATGTATACCTCCTCTATAAGACCATTCAGAAATGTTGTCTTCACATCCATCTGACGAATCTTCCAACCCATCTCTCCTGCAATGGCCATAATACTCTTGATGGAAGTAGATCTCACAACTAGTGTGAATGTTTCATCATAGTCAATCCCCTCAACCTGAGAGAATCCTCTCGCCACAAATCGAGCCTTGTGTTTCTCAATGCTGCCATTTGCAGCATACTTAATCTTGTACAACCACTTGAAAGTCACCACTGACTTCCCCAGTGGTCTAGGGGCCACCTCCCACACATCATTCTGCATAATGGAATCACACTCCTCCTGCATGGCATCTCTCCAGACCTATTAGTTTGTTGCCAACTCAAAAGTAGTGGGCTCGTAACCTGTGATGCTAGTCACCATGGCCAAGTAGGAACCAAACCTCTCTGGTGCTCTACTCTCTCTCATCAACTTCTGAGGCTCACCAACATACTCCTTGGCTTCCTTCAAGGTCTCATGAAACCATCTTGGTTTCCTCTTCCCTGAAGTAACCTCCTGTGTAGCAGTACCCTCATGCCCCTCAGTTTCATACATAGATCTCACCATAGATGTCTGAGATCCTGAAGCACGTGCACCTATGGTCTATGTACCAAACACATGTGATCCTATAGCTATACTAGGTGGACCAGTCACCCCTGAACTCGGTGTAATAGACACAAGTGGTTGCGTCCCCTGTGATGTATCATCTTTCATCTATGGGACCTCCTGAACTCTATCTCTCAACTATCTCTAAAAGGCTCGATCCTCCTCAAATCTAACATCTCTCCTCAGTGCTAGTATGTAGATCCGATAGGCCTTTGAGACCCCTTTGTATACAACTAGGATCCCCTTTTCTGCTGTGGGATCCAACTTTGTCCTCTTCTCAAAAGGGACATGAGAGAAAGTTAGGCACCCAAATATGCAAAGGTGTCCAACATCTGGCCTCTCAGCAATCCCATTCTACTGGAGATTGTAAAGAACGATCAACTGACTCAGAATACCCTCCTAGATGCAGAAATCCCTAAACTCTGTGGAGGTATACTCACCCCCATTGTCCGACCTCAAGACCTTGATCTTTCTCTCTCTATCTTTGATCTTGGAACCTCTTGAATACCTCACTCTTGGTCTTCAAGAAATAGATTCGGGTCAGTGGTCTTAAATAAATGTCACATAGTACTCACATCCACCCAAGGAAATTGATGACATGGGCCCGCACATATCAGAGTGTACCAAATCAAGTATCCCAGTTGATCTACTATCACTGCTCAGAAAGACAATCTTGGTGTACTTCCCAAGAGCACACCCCCATGCAAACCTCTTGATGCTCAGTGTCAAACTGTGGCAATCCTGTCACAATCTCCCTCAACACCCTCAAAACTCCATGATGCAAGTGAGCCATCCTCCTATGCCACAGCTCATACCACTAACTGTTGTTGTTGTTGTTGTTGCTAGTAGCCAAAGCATGTAATGGCTGAATTATGAATCTATACAAATTCCCATCACGAGTCCCAATCACTCTAGCTGATGTGATATTGGACCCCTTAGGATGAATGAGGACCTCGCTACCTTGGAAAGACACCTCAAATCCCCTATCCTAAATGGTGGAAACTGATATCATGTTCTTCTTCAGCCCAGGGACATAAAAGACATCTCTGAATACCATGGATGGCCTCAACTCCCTCTGAAACGAAATTGTGCCACGCCTAGCCACCCTATGGTGTTATTCCCAAGCACTATCTCCAATTTGATCCCTAACTTTGTAAGATGAATAAAGTGCTCTCTAACACCAGACATATGACTGGATGCTCCACTGTCTATGTACCATACACTGGATGGTGTTTCAACAGTACACAGACTGACAAGCAAGGAAATCTCCCTCTCAAACTTAGAGGCGAACTCATCCTCCTCAGTTGATGCTGCTGTACCACCCTACTTCTTCTTCTTCCTGTTGAGACACTATCCAACATAATGCCCCATTTTGTATGTGGTTGAGGGATTTCATGATAGGGAAAATGACCTGCAATGGTTTGGCAATATTCTTGGCATATTAAACGTTGAGTTCCCCTCCAGCATTACCTTGGCATTCGCTGGTTTGTTCCCAATCAAGTTCTTCCTGAGAAATACAACATTCTTGTCTTATCGACAGCATTCTTATCTTATACATTGACTGCATACTACACTCCAAATTGTATTTGGGCCTGCATTCAAATTGATGCTTGTAGCTTGGAGCTGAGCCCTTACACAGAGAACTAAATTCGATTCCGCAAAGGATCCATGTTGATGAAACGGACAGACCATAGCCTCACCATTTATGGATCATGGGGCCATAGAAATTTTAGTGGATTTTTATAATGCATTGTTTAGGTCTTAACCATAAACATATTGAAAGTAATTCATTGTCAAACATGCTGTAAAAAACCTGACCATGGTTTTAACAGCACTAATGCTCGTAAATTCAAATCGCTTCTTCTATGATACACCATACATAATACCGCGACTAATAGATGAGCAATGAAAATAAAAAATAAAAAATCATTAAACTCAATAAGAACATTCACCGCCCATCTTAGATGATGTTCGAATATGCATAATTTCAAAGTAATAGAGACCGATACATTTGAATTACCAAATCTCTGCTGTTTACGGGATATCTACAATCATGTTACATATCAACATTCATGAATGACACAGGATGCAAAAAGTGCTCAATTTAACGATGACAAACTTTCAGCAATGGAATTTGCTTGGCGGACCTAGTTAACGTAATCATGCGAAGTTTAAACAAAATGATTTGTTTGGTGAACTTAAGATTTTGGCATCTCCAGAGTACTTATGGCTTCAAATTATCTATATATCCTTAGAACTTCCAACAAAATATACCTATGTAAAGGTATAAACAATCAATTGTGTTCCATTTCATAAGTAAAATTTTGGTAAAAAATTAGGAGAAGATACCCAAATTTGAAAACCCTAAACACTTACAAATCCAAAATTTCAGACAAACCCCAGAAACCCTAACTGCAAACATTAAAAAAAAGTACCAGAAATCTCAAAAAATAACAACAGCAGCACATTATCAAGTTCACTACAACCATTAACAAAGCACTGCAAACGATTAGACATATAAAGTTTATCCGACAGAATATTTTAAACGTATCAAAGAAGTTTACAATACACAGTTATAATGATATAATAACAAAGTTCAAAGGGTCCATGGTTTTACAGAAAACCTAGTTATAATAAAGTTCAAGACCCATGCCATCATGGATTTCGTAGTCTTTCAGGGTGATGTGATCCTTGTAGATGTTGTACCATTTCTGGATTCGTATCTTATCGGGGCGGGTTCCAGTCTGAGCAGCGACGAGCTTCTTGAGGTCGCCGATGGTGTCATCCTCGTTGCATTTCACCCTAACCTTCTTCCCCAGCCGATCGTTGAGCACCACCTCGATCATCTTCTCAGAACCCTTTCTGCAATTCCTACACAAAAGCCCTCCACAGGATTCGATGCGATGTCGGAGGACAACAATACTCTCCGCAGGTCGCGATGATATGCCAAAACGCGCATTAATCTCTACGTATATATAACAAAAGATTGCGTGTTGTGTAAGGAAGGCCGAGCTCTAAATAAATAAATAAATATAAATAGTGTGGAGCGTACGTATATACCACTTCCCTTCACCGACGCTCTAGATTCTTTGACCAGCAATAGCAATACTAACTAGCACATTCGCATCACTTCCGGTACGCGGTTGGATAACGCTGAGAGTCCTCCTCTCCTAGGGAGCCCTTTACTCGCACGGTTTGTGATGGATGCAATTATTTCAAAAGATTACATTAATTTTATTATCATGCTTTTTAGGTTTTACTCGCACGGTTTGTGATGGATGCAATTATTTCAAAAGATTACATTAATTTTATTATCATGCTTTTTAGGTTTATAGCTTGGGTGGTTGGGTAGCATGTTTGTTATCTTCTTCAATCGGGTTTAATTTCTACAAAGTGATCGTTGTGATAAGGATAGAAGGGTAGATGTCCCTTGGGATAGAGGTTCCACCTCAGTGGGTATTGGAACATCTCAGCACTTGCTAAGTCATAAGTTTCCTGCTAGGCTTTGGCTTGTGCACTGTTGACACTAGTGTAGGGGTTATAGTAGTAGCTAGTCGAATTTGAACCTAGGCTTCACCTAAGTAATCTCGATGAGTTAGCGATTCCTCTAGATCTCAAAAAATAAAATTTCTTATCATGCGACTATGTTGGCTATGATTTTGTCGTGCCAACACTATTGACATGTTTTTATTTCACTACCTTATTGTGTGATTTTGCTTGTTATGATTCGCTTGAATAATTCCATTATTCGCCTAGTCACCCTACTATGATTAACAATCGGATCACTACATTGTTGGACGGTGGGGATTAAAAAGGGAGACGACAATTGGACATATCCCCATCATTCAATCATGCACCATTCATCCAATTCTAGAAAAAGAATGCCTATCGACATAATTAAGTTGTTGTTGGGTGTTTATTTTTTGTCATCACTAACCATCTATTTGTCTAAAGTTTTGAAAAGTTCCTACACAAAACTTCTACATAGTTTAAATCCATAATTTCTTTTACAAGTATGATGAGCTGTGAAAATATGCATATTCAAATTCTTATTTTCTTGTTTATATTATGTAAGTAGGAGGACCACTAGCTTTAAAGAATGGATCATTGTATGTTGGGACTAATGTCTTGTCATGGATTAGACCTCGTAACCTATTTGGGATAGCATACAAGAGGAGAGGAGATTGTTTATTGTTCATACACTTGTATGTACTCACACAACACATCATGCAGAGGAGGAGAGGGAGGTTGAGCAAGCATACGTGATCATCCTGCAACCAATCAACCATTATGTTAGTAGGAGGGCCACTACCTTTTTGGACACCCCCGTTGGCATAAAGATCATGGTATGTTGAGACTTATATGTTGTTGAGGACTAGACCTCATAACCAATATGGGATAGCACACAATAAGAGAGGAGAATTTAAAATTGTAAAAACTATTCCAAAAAACTGAACATGGTGTTTGTGACTGTAATATTCACACACACAACACATTTAGCAGAGTTAGAGGTGGAGGTCGAGCAAGCATAAGAAGAATGCATGTGGATGGTTACAAGTAGGCAAGTTTTTACTCCACACCTCCAACATATAGCACGAGGATTTTTTTGGAAATAAAATGTTTCCACTTAGAAATTAATAAAACAATGTGTACATAATGTTTTATATATAAAAAAAAAAAGTGGACACAAAAAATAGCCATTATAAACATGGAACTATAATCTAAATACTAACTCAAAGGCTATAATCCAATATTGATAATGTTTATGCCCTAAAGGCATATAAACAAAAATGCAATTGTTGAACCCCCAAGGGCCGCCAACAACAACATCATGTTCATAAGCATAAAGGCAAGCATCTATTTGGCCGTAATAAATCATGGCATCAAGGGGTGGGCGGGCAACAAGAACAATCCCCATGTCAAGGGGAGGGCCTTTTTCATCAAGGTTATAGGCCCAACTATCAATGGCATGTTCATCAAGTGGGGGTAGGGTTCCATTCATCATTGTCTCACTACTTGGGTTGCTTCTCCTTTGAAATAGCTAACTCCAACCAAGGGAACTTACCATTATTAGGTTAAGGGGGGAGTTGTCAACTAATGGTGCACCCTACTTTGACACTTTGTGTTCATGACAAGAAAACCAGCCATGTGGCATAAGCCACTACAAGCCTTGTAGGAATGGGTTGACCCAAGAGGACACTAAGTTTTTGGAGGAACATAGTTCATAGTGCAAGGAGCCACCCCTCGTGTTCTATAAGCCTATGAAGATGCCCCAACTTGAGTTCCATCTTGCCAATGTGCACTTAGATTTGCAAGTGGTGGTTGGTACAAATCAAAGCACCATCATACCAAGTAAACTTGCAACAATGTTGAACATATTTAAATACACACTCGTTTCCTTTTTTCCAAATGAAAAAACAAAATTTATATCCCAACTAATTTCCATGTTGTGTGGAACTTGATAACCCAAGGGAGTTTATCATTGAAAAGGGTAGACTTCCAAGTGATGGTGGCAGAGAGTAGTTGGCAATAAAGGTTTCAGGTCCATTCCCATGCTAACTTAGCAGAAGGGCATAACCAAAACAAATGTTTGGCAACCTCTTCCTTGTGGCAAAAGTGAAATTTTGGTTGGAACTCCGAAATATTGAAGTCGTTGGCCAAGAGAAAGGCCAAACAATGTCAAAACCCAAGCAAAAATACCTTCTTTGACTTAATATATGGCTTCTAGAGAGTTTGGAGCCAAATCAACCAAACCATTTGTTTAGAAAGAAACTTCCAATCTTTCTTATGTTAGGACATTCAAAATAAGCTTTGTACTCAACCAATGATAACCATCTATTGGACAATATTTTTTGAAACATTTGGAGCAATGCCACCTCCAACATGGCCTCCAAGCAATGGAGGCTTGCAAATCCAAGCTTAAGAAACAACTCGTATGAAGTGAGTTCTTGAGCATGCTCTATAATTACTATGTCCATGTTTGCTTAATTGAATTCAACCTTTAAGGAAGGCCAAAGTTTCTTATCTTTGGTATGAACATTTAAAAAGTCACTATTTGTGGTGCTACTTCGCTTATACAAATGCTTGGTCAAAATCCATGCAATTTTTGCCAAAAAGTTACTATTATACTAAACGATGGACACAAATTACATGCAGTGTTGATTGAAAGACAATCACCTATATGTGGTATTTAGTTGTAGTTGTCTTTTATTGTGCCTTTGCAATGGTGACAACAACAATGGGTTTTGTGTCAATGTTCCATTTTACCCTATCGATGGGATTTGGTGGTGTTGGGGTCGAAGCAGAGTCAAAGGATTTCAACTCAAGCAACTACAAATGTCTAACACAATGTTCGTCATTGTTGTGACAAGGGATTTTATTGGTGTCTCACCATTTCCATGTGTCCTTTGAATTATCGTTCTTCTTCTCTATAGGCTACTTGGACTAATTGTCTCGTGGTTGGTTATCCTTTCTCTATTGTTTGTTATGAGAGTTAAGGGTGGCTTTTCCAATCTTTTGTTGTGGTGGATTAACCTCAAACTCTTTCTTACCCTTATGCCAAAAAAATTCCTCAATCTCAATGACATAAAAGTAGGCGATTCTCAGTAAAGAAATGTCCAAAAACTTCATTTCAATTTGGAATTTATGTAGGCCACTACCGTATTTAGAACAAAATTATGCTCATAGTCCTTGATACGTAGCTTTGAAAGCAAGGTATAAAAGGTGTTGGTTTACTCCAACATGATCTAGTCTTTACCCTAGTGCAAGGTTGTCCATCCCACGTGCTAGTCTTCATAGTTTCCCATGGGGTGGTACTCCTCCTTAAGGGCATTGACAAAATTCCCCCAAATGAGCTCTATTGCATACATTTTGTAATCACCTCTACCATCTTCCATGTAGTAAGTATCCCACCAATATTTGACATGAGCAAGGGACTTCAAGAATGCAAAGATATATTTTCACTATTAGAAAAGTTGTGAACTGTCAAGACAGACATTAGGTAGAAAACGTAATTCCACGATGATGTGTATTGCATTGATATGAGAGGTGCATAAAACATTCTAAGTGATCGTTTGTCTTCTCAAAAGGATGACTCTTTGTATTTACAATATTATTGAAGTAATGCAATCCCAAGGATTACATGTTTAACATTCTCCCCTTTATTTCGAAGGGGTGTGTGTGAATCCAAGCATCATTATGAAATTTTCAATTTTTTCTCTTCCAAGTGCTTTGGTGAAGATGTCCACAATTTGCTCATTTGTGGACAATGTCTCAAGTGAATAGTCTTGGCCTCTATATGATACTGAATCAGGTGATACTTTGTGTTGATGTGCTTAGTTTGATCATGGAATTTGGGATTCTTGGTCCACTTGATTGCAAAAGTATTGTCAACTAGAAGATGAGTAGAATTCACTTGTTTCTCCTGCAAATCTTCAAGTATTTTTCCGAGCCACACAATCAACTTCGTCGCTTTTGCAACTGCCACATATTTTGCCTCTGTTGTAGAATGTGTTGGAACTGACTGTTTCCATGATCTCTAAGAGACAGTTGTTGATCCAAGTCTCATGAGATATCCTGAAGTTCATACTCCGTTTTCCTTATCCCTGATAAAGTCTGAATCTGAATATCCGATCAGGTTGAAGTCATCCAACTTAGAGTGCCCGAGTCCAAATCTCGAGTTCCTTTCAAGTATTTTAGAACTCTTTTTGTAGCAGACCAATGTCCTTCACAAGGCTTTTGCATGAACCTGGAAAGAATCCCAACAACAAATGAAATGTTTGGCCTAGTGGTAGTAAGATAGATAAGACTTCCCACGAGTTATCTATACTTAGTTGCATCCTCAAATTCATTCCCTTCTTTTGATGTAAGTTTCAAATTATGTTCCATTGGAGTAGAAACAAGATTGCACTTAGCCATGCCAAACTTGTTCAACAGTTCTCCAATGTACTTCTTCTGGGAGATGAATATGAACCTTGGATTTTGAATCACCTCAATGCCAAATAATAGTGAAGATGTCCCAATTATGTCATCTCGAAGCCTTTCTTCAACTCTTTCTTTATGGATGCAATGTAGCTTTCAGTGTTCCTTGTTATCAACAAATCATATACATATACTACAATATATACAATAGTTTTTCCAACTTTCTTGACAAACAAAGTTGCATCATCAAGATTGAAATGCTTGAAATTTAATTTCAGAAGATGCTCAGTTGACTTTTCATACCATGCTTGTGGTGCTTGTTTCAAGCCATATAAGGATTTTATGAGCTTGCATAGCTTATGTTCTTGTCCCTTCACAAGAAAACCTTTTGGCTGGGACATGAAAACATTCTCTTTCAAGTCTCCATCCAAGAAAGCAGTCTTCACATCCATTTGATGAATTTTCCATCCATTTTGTGTTGCCATGGAAAATAGAGTATGGATGGTAGCTCATTTCATTGTGGGGGCAAAAGTTTCCTCATAATCAACACCTTCTTTATATGCAAATCATTTTTCCACAAGCCTTGCTTTATGCTTGTCAAGTGAGCCATCTGATCTGTACTTGTTCTTGAATACCCACTTGTAGCCGATTGGTTTGGTTCCAAATGGAGGATTCACCAACTTCCATGTCCCATTCTTGATGAGAGCATCATATTCCTTCTGCATGGCTTCTTTCCATTCATAATGAGATATGGCTTCTTCAAAGGAAGTCGGTTCAAGATTAGTAGATAAATTCAACTCGCGATCATATGAAACATCCATGTCATCTACATCACCCGAGTTTGAATTATCGACATTACCTCCATCTTGTCTCAAGGACATTTTAGTTCATGTCTTTCCGACCTCATCAGGATGAACACTTTCAAGTGTTTTTGTGAGCCATTTTGGTGGGCCTTTATGAGATGGTCTAGGTTGCTTAGTTGATTGAGATGGTGTTGAGTTCTCATCAAGCTTCAACTTTTCAAACCTCTCGATCACATCATCCAAATGAAGTTCAGGTTTTGATGAAGTGGCGGGAACTTCTTCATGTGGGGAAGATGGTCCTTCAAAAGGAGAATCTAGAGATTGACCCAAGATAGGGATCCCCCCCTTCAAGATGTGGAATCTCATCATCAAATTCACGATATGTCTTTACACAAGTGAATATGTCTATATGTTCAAGTTGCCTCTTAATAGTTTTATCTTTCTTGGAGGATTCAAGAAATATTACATCTCTAGAAAGGATGAATTTCTTGTTTGTCTCATCGTAAATATCATACCCCTTGGTGGTATTTGAGTACCCCAAAAAGATGCACTTCCGACTCCTTGCATCAAGCTTGCTTCTTTGCTCTTTGAATCAAGGCATAGCAGGTGGAACCAAAGACCCTGAGATGACTCACTTAAGGAATGTGGCCATACCACATTCACAAGGAGTCTTGTTTTGAAGAGCATGAGATGGACACATGTTTTTGACATAAACTACACATAGAACTGCATCAACCCAAAACATCAATTTTATATTATTGAAAAACATTGTGGAACGAACCATATTTAGGAGTGTCCTATTCATTCTTTTAGCTACACCGTTTTGTTGAGGATTGTATGGAACTGTTGTTTGATGCTTGATCCCATGCTGGCGAAGGTAGCTTTCAAATTCATTAGATGTATATTATTTTCCATTATCAATGTGAAGACATCCAATACGAGACTGAGCTTCATTTTGAATCCATACATGAAATTTTTTAAATGTTTTAGAAGCTTGTGATTTATCTTTCAACAAGTATACCCAACACATCCTGGTGTAATCGTCAATAAAAGACATGATATATTTATTTTCATTTGCAAAAGGAATAGGCATATGGCCACACAAATTAGAATGAATTAGTTCAACGTTTGTACATGCTTTGGAAGTAGAATCATGAAATGGATGTTTGCTATGCTTTCCAAAGATGCAAGCATCACATTGTTTCAATTTCCTAGGAATAGTAGGCAAACCATAAACACCATTCTTTCTCAATAAACAATTATTGCCATAATTGATATGGCCAAATCTAGCATGCCACAAAAGACTAGATTAAATTATACATTCGTCTTGATGAGAGAGGTATGTAACATTTTATGTATGGGTAGATGTCCCATTCAACTTCAACAGTCTTCCATCTTCCATTCCAGTTATAAAAAGCATGTTATCAAAATCCTTTTGTATTTCTACTTTGTCACTGATCATATGAATAGAGTGACCTTGTTGTCTGGTGTGCAGGAGAAACAACGAGTTCCTTTACAACTCAAGAAGATAGAGCACATTGTGTAGAAGAAAATTCGGGAATCCAGGTAGCTAAAGTCTGATGGTGCCCATTCCTGAGGGTTTGAGACTCAACTTATCTGCAAAATACACTATACCATCTACAGTTTCATTGAAGTCTTCAAAGAACTCTCTTCAGAATGTCTCGTGGCAGGTTGCGCATGTGTCAAGAAGCCATGTATCTTTCCAAGGAGTATATGGAGTTTTAAATAAATCTTTTGTTACTCCTATATTGCAATGGGAAATAATGTAATGGGCAGATTCATGTAGATTACCTTTTGCTAGTTCTAAGGTCTTGCATTTGTCCTCTTTCTTATTTTTATGCCTTCTTTGATCTTATCCCATGAAACTCTACCGTCATCTGCGTCATGTGACCCATTCTTTTCGCAATGGATACAATGAAGATTGGATCTATCACCTTGGTTTTGTCCTCCCCCTGCCTCTGAAACTCTTTCTTCCACGTCCACATCCTTTTCTATTGCTTTCTCCTTTGAAGAATCATGTGGTTTACTCTTCTCTTTCTTAACAAGGTACACAGTCTCGCTAGTTGAAGGAGTTGACTTTTTTCCAAAGGCTTTCTCACGTTCTGCAACTTTCTCCACTTGTTTGTCAAATGTGATGGATTTCATTTAACCACTTGCTTGCAACGATTCGAGGTAGTGAGAATATGTAGGGTAGAGGGCCTTAATGAAGGATGTGAGAGGGAGATCAATATTCACTCCAATAGCCTCAATGTCATGCATTATGGCTTTGATTTCCAAAGCTAAACTCATAGGGTCATCATTCTTCAACTCTAGGTTGAAGAGCTTCACCATTAGTTGTATAAGTTCAAGTTTAGAGTGTGTGTCATACAAGTAATTCAATCTCTTCAAGGCATTATAGGAATCGTTAATATAATCAATATGACAGCTCACCTTCTCACTTCGCAGAGATCACAACATATGCCTTCTAGTTTTTGTCCTCCCATATGACACGTTCTTTGATTGATGTTGAAATGACTAGTTTACTTCCTAGTTTGCTACTCTTTGACTTTCATTTTGAGGCAATAGATTTAAAGTATGATTATGCTTCTTCTCCAGTGATTTTACTCTCGTGGACTATTGCTTCTTTGCAAATTCCTTTCCACGGGTCGTTGAAGATCAATGTGCTTTTCATCTTCTTGTACCATTCTCTGTAGTTTTCTTTGTTAGTCAGCACCACACCAACAATGGAGATAAGAGAATTCATTTTCTTTTCTCTATGTGTCACACCAAACTCAAGAAAGAATGAGAAGCCCTACTGATATCCAAGCAGTCGTATTTGTGCCTAAATAAGCATGCACACCTTGGTCACAAGAGAATGTATGCTCATAGTCTTTCTTGTAATCGACTTGTTGCACACTAATGTAAGTGAAGGAGAGGCTACTTGCATCAACGTCGAACGCATGCGTGGGTGAAGCCAAACATGATTTGTTCAGAACTTGTACTGAAGTACGAAGGGCAACCAATCTCTTTGTGTGAAGGATATTTAAGCAAAAATAAAATACCATGATATGCAAACAAGAATGAACCCCCCCTTTCCCTTAGCAATACCACAACCACATGGGTGATTGTTGGTAGCTCAAATCGATGCAATTAAAAGTTTTCAGGCCTACAACAAGGGCGAGTGAGGTGCAGCTGTGGGGGCAAGCGAGGTGAAATCGTTGAGCAACGTGAGAGATATGGTGTGCCAGTGAAAATATATAGCAACACGAGTTAGGGTTTGAATAAAAGAATCGTCGAATGGTTGAATGACATTGTATTAGCAGCGTGAGGGCAGAGTGAGGTGCAGTCGTCGAGCAACGTGAGAGATATGGCGTGACAGTGAATAGGTATGGTGACATGAGTTAGGTTTTGAATAGAAGAATGGTCAAATGGTCGAATGACACTATTTATTTGCCATGTGCTGGAGAGATACCATACGCTCGACAAAGAACGATCTTGTCGTAGAAAACTCGCGTCGAATTATGGTTCTATTATGGTTTGGGAAAATGTCATTTGGTCGTGTGAATTAGGGTTTGAGTAGACGGTGGTTGCGTTCTCATCGCCATCCTAAAGAGATGATGCGTAGTGGGCGCCACGACTGAAACACATGCTGGAAAGGAATTGTTCAGAGTCAAAGAGGTTAGATGAGTGGACATGAAGGCATTCATGTATGTTGGGGGAGAGAAAACGCCCAAGTAAGTAATGGAGTTAGCCTGCGCTCTGATACCACTGTCAACCTAGACATTATGCAGAAAACATAACTCCACAATGATGTGTATTGCATTGATATGAGAGGTGCATAAATACAATCTAAGTGACGGTTTGTCTTCTCAAATAAATGACTCTTCCTATCACCTACGACTCTTTATATTTACAATATCATTACAGTAATGCAATCCCAAGTATTATGTGTCTAACACGAACAAAGAAATAATCATCTCTCTAAAGATTTTGCGTCTATATTTCCTTCAAACCTGGGAATCTCAAAATTAAATTTTACCTTAAATGATGTCATTACTCTGAAATCATTTCTCGTTCAAGGTGTTGATGTTGCTATTAGGAGTCACTAGAAAAATGATCAATCATCATGTTCCTATGTTTCTCAAGAGCTAACTTGATATCATATCTTGCTCTATCATCTTTCTTTAGTTCATTCACAATGGGAGGTTGCTTGGTTCATTGAAGGACATCTTTACTAGGCTTAATTAGCTCAAGGCTCAACTCCGAGTAGCATAACCTTTTGGGGGAGACATAGGGAAAAACAACAAGGACATATTACTCTAATACCATTGATTTGGATTGGATTGAGAATGAAGTGAAGAACACACAATATGGCAAAAGAACAAAATATATAGTATTCATAGTTAAGGATAATAGTGAAAACCAAATTTTATTAATGAGTCAATGGTGAAAAACATAATGTACATAGCAATACATAGAGGATAGAATGGTGGTAGCTTATCTCCCAGAAGATATGTGATGGCTACACTCATTCGAAAAGAATCCATAAGAAGAAGTTAAAACTTCATTTTATAACCATCATAGATCCATCTTAACTATGGATCTATCATGCACCGAGAGGGATCAAATTCATCAAGGTGCAAACCTTTCCTCAATTTTTTTCAATCTAAAAAAGTTTTCACCTCAAGCAACTTGATTCCTCTATGCGGCATGATAGATCCAAACTTAAGATGGAATCAAGTTGCTTGAGGTGTCAGATTCCATCTTAAGTTTG
Organism: Picea engelmannii; assembly: GCA_009831015.1. NCBI lineage: Eukaryota > Viridiplantae > Streptophyta > Pinopsida > Pinales > Pinaceae > Picea > Picea engelmannii. The sequence continues at coordinate 133,798 of ML806941.1, read as the reverse complement.
GATCTATCATGCCGCGTAGAGGAATCAAGTTGCTTGAGGTGATATATATATATATATATATATATATATATATATATCGACTCCATGTTCAAACACATAAGGAATTACACATCCCCTTCATACTAAGCAACACACCATTGAAATGTTTTAACCATAAGAAATTTGCTACTTTCAATTACATTGTGTGTGTGTGTGTGTAATTGATATTGAAATATTTTACTTAAGGTGAACATTGAAATATTGTATTTATGGCTGACATTGAAATATTTGTGTTGCTATTACTAATTTTTTTAAATGCCACTTGTCAACTCAATGTTAAGCACCAAGAGAATTACACATCTCCCTCACACTCAGATGTAAAAATCATTTTTTTACTTTCAATATTGAAATATATTTGTTCGTTATTAATATTTTTTTTTAAATGCCACATGTCAACTCCATGTTGAGCATGGAAGGAATTACACATCTCCCTCATAATCGACTGTAGAAAGCGTCTATCGACGCGATGATGCAAAACCCTAAGAGGAAAATCCCCTAATATGCAAGAACCCTAACATTGGCGTGAAGTTGGGGTTGAGAGGGAACATAGAGCTAGATGAATTTGAATTGTTTAGAAAAAGGGGGATCCTTGTGGAGATCATAACTTTTCACTCGATGCTCCATTTTGATATTCCTTTAGCCTTTTGGAAAGAAAAATAACAAACCAAGGCAGTTGTTAGCCATTAGGTGTAAAACCCACAAAAATAGATGGGAAGGCCCCAAAAATTGTGTCAAAACTTCAAGAACTAAAAAATACTAATTTCTAGAACATTATTTAAATGGCCCTAGATGGCCACATGGATCACAAATATTACAAAATCACAGGAAAAAAACCCAACTTTACACATCACCCAATTCATAATCGATGACTTGAAGATTCCTAACAAATTGCAACAAGATGCAAAAAATGACACCATTTTAGAAACACAAAGACATAAAAAAGGATGCATAATGGATGTCCAAATAGATGCAAAATGAGGAAAATATGACACAAATTATACACATTAAAGCTCAAAAATAAGATCTAGAAGCAATGCAAAAGAAATCACTTTGAGACCTGTTATCCCCAACTCCTAGGGATAACTAAGGAGATGATGTCTCGGGGCCCTCAGGTTGCAGACATGGAGTACCAAGGGATAACTTGACCAATAGTGTCCACTTGCGTAGACAGAGACCCACCTCGCCACCACAACTCCATGTTCATCACGACAGTATCCACCATATTAGTTAGCTTCTAGAAGACATTGGGTCTTGCTCCATGAGGTACAAGTCAGGTATCATGGTGAGTGTCATTTCAATATTTGAGGCATTTGAGTTTGTTGCATTTTAAACTGCTTTTGATTATGTAATGTATGCTTGGACATTATGCTCTTTGCCTTGTTTCACTTTGGTGGTTGACATTGAGGCCTAGTAAGTGGGTCACCCTTAGGGATAGGTCTGCTACTGGGAGGTCCTATTGACGATTCATCGTGCCATTTCCGACCATACTTGTCACTTTCCACACCTCATCCCCTCATCTCCTTACCTTTTGGGATTTTTGGGTGTACTGACCCAATAAGGGGTTGTCCCTCATTTCATCGGAAGAAGGGGATGAAGGCCCAGAGGCTTGTAGCTAGAAAAAGATAAAATCCAATCATGAACCTTCTAGATGCTCGCCCAAGGATCCCGAGGACAATGAAATGTCTCTCATAATAAACTGATGGGACCCTTGAAAAATAACTAATACAAAATGTCAAACAAGGAGGAGCATGTGTGGGCATTGTTTTTCATTCTTAGGTAGAAGCCCCACACATGTTTCCAACTCGGGGAAGCATGATGTGACCAGGGTAGAGTCAGGGTGGGCATTGTTTTTCATGCTTAGGTAGAAGCCCCACCTTGGCTTCAACCTAGAAACATCTTAAAAGAATAAAATGCAATAAATGGGCTTGGAAAAAGGTTGCATTGAAAACGAAGGTGCAACACACCCTCTACAAAGGCACCCATAAATGAGACACTACAACCCCTTGTATGTCATGAACCCCATGCCCAAAGGTCTTTCCGCCATCTATGTCACCTCATCCACATGATTTAGAAAGAGGTCCCCTTGGGAAACACTCTTAAACTTGAGGTATGATTCTCCCAATAGGTTGCTTTGTCAACCCTCCCATACCTAAATTGAGCAAGTTGTATAGGGTATTTGAGCACTTGTTTATTTTGATGAGGTAGTTTGGATGTACATGCTTAGATGGCTCTTTTATTGATTTTATTTACTTATGATTATGCATTTGACTTGAGATCCTTGGAGGGAATATTCATTATCTTTGTAGAACCTAGTCGGTGGACAGTTTTGGAAGAACAAGCCTAGCTTGGGATTCCTTTGGGATTGAAGCCCACAAGTTACATACCTTGGCCCACACACTGGACGATGATGCTATCCTTTGGAGGCTTGGGAGATGCCTTGGAGAACCTCACCCATGCCCCTACTAGCCCAACGTTTTTCTTTTGGAGGCCAAAACTTCACATTTGAGGGCTTGGCGTCATGCATGGGTAAGGGTTTGGTGGTGATGAGGAAACATGGCACGATTTTGAGGAAGAAATGTCTTGAATTGGTGGAGAAGGCCCTAACACCTTGGAAGAAGGATTTTGGAGGCCCAACGTTTCAACCCCAACCTCAACGACTTGCCAAAGATGTCAAAACGTTGCCCTAAAGGGGTGACATCATGCTTTTTCTAGGGTTTCTATTGTGCAAAATCAAATTTTAAATTGTAAAGGGGAAAATTAAGGGTTGTTGTCCCCTTACTTTGTGGTTTACCCTAAGTTATGTTGACAAACTATGTTTCAGAGGATTTGTATAAATAAATATCATCTCTATTTCATTTTCATATAGCTCTCCCATTGTGAGAAGAAATATGGTTGAAATTTGTGCCCTCTTGGGCATTTTTGGTATCTCTCTCTCATGCAAATGCTTCTTGGTGAATGCTTGAGTTCAAGTGGTGCGCCCCTCTTGAAGGCTTATGTTCTTGCTCTTGGATGGTAATTTGCTTGGTGAACTAGGGTTTGATCTCTCTCTCTCTCTCTCTTGGAATTGGTAAGGAAAATCTGCATTTGTTAGTTATTTCTTGCTTATTTTTTGTCATTGTTGGTTGAAAACCTAGGAGGAGTATGTTGTACACACCCTCCATTAAGCTTCATCTCATTTGCTAAGTTTATAAGTCATTTTTGGCAAGGGTTGCTAAGAGAAGTACACATGTGTACATCCTCTTAGATTTACCCTAGTTTGGTTAGCACGCCCTAGGGAGTAAGAGGATTTACACCCCTAGGGATCTTGTTGATCTTACTTGTGTTTTAAAGACTCCATTCACCCAATTTTAAAGGCACTAATCTGAAATTTTGCATTGGAGAAATAATCAGTTTGCCTTGGTAAATGTGATTTATTGAGATATTGATCTTATTCAAGTTGGAAACTTTTCTGCATGTTAAGAGCTCATCAAGGCCATTAGGGCATCTTGATTAGCTTGGTCTTCTTGGAGCTATAACTCATTAAAAGCTACATCCATTAGGGATGCAACAAATCTTTCATTTGCTTACTCATAACTCACATTTCAACTGTAAAAAATTGCTAATAATTTGTCAACATAATCTACTAGTCCTATCACATCTTTTGGGTGGATTTTTGGCAAGTTTTAGTGGATGATTTTTATGCTATAACAACTTGTTTGCTATAGCCATAAGGTTGAATAATATCTCTGCAGTACCTTTTTCTCACAACCTTGTTTCACTGCTAAAGTTTTGTGCTTTTATACTAGAGTTATACTAGTGTTTAGCTAGCCTATCTCTTGCATCATTTGGTAGACTTTTAGCATTTGTTTAGCAACTCTTACAACTATTTACTTACTGAGATATATATATATATATATATATATATATTTGTTGACTGCTACAAATAGGGACAACAAGCTTAACTTGCTTGTCCACCTAACATATAACTCGTATACTTGGCTTTTCTTGTGTCTCAGGCAGGTACAAACACTTTCCGCAGATATTCAAAGACTTGGAAACCTTAATCCACTTTCAAGAGATGTCATCAAATCTATCTTCCACTTAGCATCTTGAACTATAAGGGCATCCATTCATAAGTATCACTTTCCATCTCATTTACCCCTAGGGTTACCCAGGATTACCCCCTTGAGGTGATCACTTCACCTCTAAAGTGACGTGAGTACCTATCTAAGGTGACAATGGGTAGGTATTCTCCTAGTTGTCACCATCTTGTGGTTTGGGTCGGGCTTTGCCCAACCTACAGTTTGTGAGATATGTTTCTTTGGGGTGGAGGTAGAGTATTTGGGTCACATTGTATCTCACGAAGGTGTCAAGGTAGACCCTAACAATATTAATTCCATGATGGATAGGCCGATTCCCAAAACATTGAAGAATCTTAGAGGATTTTTGGGTTTGACAGGTTACTACCACAAGTTTGTTTGGAACTATGTAAGAATAACAACACCTTTAATGACATTAACTAAGAAGGATGCATTTTCATGGATTCCAATGACAACTCAAGATTTTGAACAACTTAAATAGGAGATGTGCAAAGCTCATATTTTGAACACACCTGACTTCACAAAAACCTTTATTATGGATTGTGATGCCTCGGGAAATGACATTGGTGTTGTTCTAATGCAAGAAGGAAGGCCCCTTGCTTTTGAAAGTCGACCACTCAAGGGAAAGGACTTACACAAAACCATTTCTGAGAAGGAAATGATGGAAATACTACATGCATTGAAGCAATGGCACCCTTACCTAATAGGTAGGCACTTCAAGGTCAAAACATATAATGATAGTCTTAAATACTTTTTGAAACAAAGACTATCTTCATAAGAACAAAAAAAATGGGTGACCAAGATGTTGGGTTATGATTTTGAAATCATCTACAAAAAAGGGAAGCAAAATGTTGTGGCAGATGCACTATAAAGAAAGGATGAAGATGTTGAGGCCTTTCTCTATGCTATCTCGATCATCCAACCCAATTGGATAATAGAAGCGAGGGATGAATGGAAGAATGGCGAAAACATGTGGAATCTCATTCAAAGGTTGCAATAGGATTATAGTGCATTAGATATATTTACATGGAAAAATGATGCACTATGGTACACATATCGCTTATATTTATGTAAGAACTCCCAACTCAAACAAAAGGTACTTTTGGAATTGCACACCTCTCCAGTAGGAGGGCACTCGAGATTTTTGAAAACCTACCATAGAGTCAAGAAAGATTTTTTTTGGGATGGCCTTAAAACTGATGTTAAAAGGTTTGTGGCAGAATGTTTGGTTTGCCAACAAAATAAGGTGGAAACAACTAAGACCCTAAGTATTTTACAACCATTAGCCATCCCAAGTCGGCGTTGGGAGGAGGTTTCCATGGATTTCATCACATGGTTACCGAAGTCTAAGGGAAAGAGTGCCATCATGGTGATTGTTGATAGACTAATCAAGTATGCACACTTTTGTGCACTTTCTCATCCTTTCAAAGCCAATATAGTTGCCACCGCATTCATGGTGACAGTTCAAAAGCTACATGGAAGCCCAAAGATTATTGTAAGTGACAAAGATCCCATCTTCACTGGACATTTTTGGACAAAATTATTTTCTTGTTTGGGTACCCAATTGGCTCATAGCTCATCTTATCATCCTCAATCTGATAAACAAACCAAGATAGTGAACAAATGTCTAGAATGCTACCTTCGTTGCTTTCTCTTTGATAAACAAACACAATGGTTCAAGTGGTTAGCCTTGGCATAATGGTGGTATAAAACTTCCTTTCATACTACAACAAAAATGACACCATTTGCGGCACTATATGGATATCACCCAACTTCCATCATTTCTCATCTAAAAGAAAAATCTAAGGTTCAAGCAGTGGAAGATTACATCGAGCATCAACAACAAGTTCTCCAACTCTTAAAGGACAACCTGACCATGGCACAGAATCACATGAAACAACAAGCAGATCAACATCATAGTGAAAGAAGTTTTGAAGTGGGGGATTGGGTATTTTTAAGATTACAACCATACAAACATATGTCCCTCAAGCAAGCTAAGAAGGATAATAATTTATCACCAAAGTACTATGGCCCTTATAAGGTGTTGCAAAATATTGGTACTATGGCATACAAATTGGAGTTGCCTGCATCTTCACGAGTACACCCAATTTTCCAAGTTTCATGCTTAAAGAAGGTTATAGGTGACAAGATCCCAGTTCAAACTATATTGCCAGAACTTGACGAGGAAGGAAAAATCATATTGGAGCCTGAAGCTATCATTGACACAAGAATTCACTAGTTGAGGAATAGATCGATTTCAAAGTATCTCATTAAGTGGAGGAAACTACCTTCTGAAGATTCCACTTGGGAAGATGAGTCTTTTATACAGAAGCATCCATCATTACTCAAGCGTTGTGGAAAACACTTGTCTGAAGGGGAGGGGCACGTTAAGCCCTAAATAATGGCACATTACCCCTTAATTGGGGCATATTACATTAGTATTGTTATTTTATCTATGTCAGCTTGGGTCCATTAGTTGTAATTGTACCTCCTAGTCTCCTATATATACCAAGGAGACCATTTTCATTTGGAATCATCTTATATTGGTAAATTTATGTGGTGTATAAGGAGGTTGCCCCCTCAAAGAGGCTTATTATCTGAAAATTTCTCTTTGCCAAGGCGTTGAGTATTTATTATGAGTTTTTTTTATGCTATTTTGATATTTGGTTCTTAACATTACACAATCAAGCAATAAAAATATTGTTGGCCAAATCATCTCTAGTTGCAATGTACCTACTATATTTGTCACTTTCTTTGCCATTGGAAAACAATTCTTGAACCCAAGTCAATCTAGACATAATGGTAAAAGGATGCTTCAGTAAAATTTTGAAATTTTGCTCCTTTCCTTCTTGTATGTGTTGCTACTCTGGGCTATTAAATAAGGCCTCGAGTTGCTCATATGTGTTGATGTATGAATTCTCTTCATGGTAGATCATTACTTGAAACCCCTTTGTAAATTCATTTCTAGCTTGGAATTATTCAAATGTTGCTTCTTTTGATTCCCAAAAATGTATTGTCCTTCTTCCATAAAACAAATAATAGGACACCATGAGATTCCAATGTTTTAATTTCTTTTTAGGAAAACATCACAGGGAAACCCCAAAAATTTCCCACATTTCTCAAATGGTACCCAATATAAACCCATCAACATTGATTATAGTGCATGATGTTCTAGGAACATTGAGTGAGGCACACAATAGAGGCAACTAGCCACAAGACCTCTTGCATGAAGCTTAAGGCACTCAACCACTCAAGCTAGCCCAATAGGCTTGGAATTCCAATGATGTCATCTTGATTACTGCCATATTCTTCCATATGATGACCTTCTTAATGTAAGAGAAAGAGAAGGAAATGTCCTATCATAATAAAATTAACAATAACATACCATATTTGAAAGTTTGCTTCTAGCTTGGGCAACAACATTATTAAAGACCTATCGTATTTTGTATTTATGGAAACCAACGTCATACCAAGGTTGTGTATTGTTATTGAATTCACTGTGATCCTTAACTTTGGGCTTCTTTTTCATAAGCAATGATAATGTCCAGGGACATTCTGTTGTTGTCATTTTGAGAGTATGTTCATTTGATTTAAGATGTGCAATTGTTTTCTTTGAAATATTATTTCCACGATCACTCCAATCATCCTTGAAAGCATTTTCTAATTCATACTAATTGTTTGTTATTCTTTGCCAATTTATTGTACCATATCAAGGCGTCTTTATCTATTGATCACACAAATAACTTCATTACTATATTTCCATGCTCAATCATCACATTTTCCATGGTTATATGAAAATTCCTCACCTACTTAAATGTAGATATAAGGAAAGTGAAATAGAGGATTTTGGTAAGATAACCTTTGAAGCAAGGATTTTCCTAATGGGGAAGGACATGTTTTCCAACGAGGATAGTTTCACATATATTAGACAATATGGTTTTAAAGGAAAACATTTGTACCTACCTAAGTTTGTTGTCATCATTTGTTCTTGGAGGAAGTTGCTAGACATTATGCAAAATGGGGCAACTTTCTTCATCGCAAGAAGTAAAATCAATTCATGATTGACTTTCCCATTTGTTGGAGTATTTGTGAAAGATGTACAGTTGATTGATAAAGCCTGAGTTATGGATTCATTTAAACAAAGAGAAACCCATTCTATTCCAGGGTATGATCTAGAGTATTTGTGTTTATCTTTTGGTTATACTAAATATTTGATTGAGTTTGAAGTTCTCAAGAAGGAAGGAGGCAATAATGAAGTGTTTCTATTGAGGAAAATGTTGATGCAAAGCAGCAATACAATTATGTGTTCCTATTTGTAGGGTGAGGAATATTGATCTCCTCGAAATCTCCTCGCAATCACAAGTTCAAGTGTCAACAAAAACATTAGGACAACATGGGAAAGGGTCTTTGAAGAAAATGAAAAATATAAGGTTTCCATTAGACAACACCATCAAAGAGGGAAACCAAGTTCTGGATCTAGAGGAGGTGTTGTGTAAATTTCCCCCTATATATGTTTCGGTGTCGACTTAGAGAATAGATTCTACTTCATCTATAGGAAGGAGTAAAAAAAATACTAATGAAGTGGTAAGAAATGGCGATGATGGAAATGATCCTAAAAATATGCAAGGGAAAAAGAGCACACTTCCCTTGTGCCTCCTAAGATAAAAAGGAATATAAATAATAAATAATAAGTGTTATCTAAAGGAATTGTTGAGGAACAAGGTGATCTCACTTATAACATTGAAATTTTCAATGACTTAATTGGACCTCTTTCTTGGGTAATCGCTAGACCAGGTAATGTAAAAACAATGGGAAGTGAAGTGATGTAGTAAGGGATGCCCATTTTTTATGATGTTTCTGGCACTATGCACCATTCTAATTATGACAAACAAACTAAGAAGTTGTCGAGAGAGAAGATTAAAGAGGAGAAAACAATTGAAAAGGATGAGGTTTGTTTTGATGCTAAGGGCATCGAAGCTTCCAGTGCTTTGAGCATGCATACGATTACTGGTAAAATGTTCGATAATGTGGTGGATGAATAAGAAGAAGAAATGTAGGAGTTGAGGAATATAGTGGTAGAGCTATAAAAGGGTACTAAACAAAAGACTTTCTTTGCAAATCCTCTCACCACCCAAATGCCCAAAGAGATTCAAGAAGACCCATTAGAGTTAGATCAACTCAAGCATTGTTGTCTATAGTGATAAATACGTGTCAAGTAATGTAGAGAAAAGGATGGCCCCATTATTAGATTGTTGGAAAACTATAAATGATGCCTTTGTTCTAGCCAAAGGGATTCTTATGCTTAATGAAATATTAGAAGCTCAACTCTAGAGGAGGTGTTGTGTAAAGTCCCCCTTATATATGTTTCAATGTTGACTTAGAGAACTGCTTCTACTTCATCAATAGGAAGGAGAAAAAACAAAACGAATGAAGTGGTAGGAAATGGTGATGATGGAAATGATCCTAAAAATATACAAGGGAAAAAGAGCACATTGCCCTTGTGCTCTTAAGATAAAAAGGAATATAAATAATAAACAAGAAGTGTTATCTAAAGGAAATGTCGAGGAACAAGGTGATCTCGCTTATAACATTGAAGTTTTCATTGACTTAATTGGACCTCTTTCTTGGGTAATCCTTAGACTAGGTAATGTAAAAATAATGGGAAGTGAAATGGTGTAGCAAGGGATGCCCATTTTTTATGATGTTTCTGGCACTATGCACCATTCTAATTATGACAAACAAAATAAGAAGTTGTTGAGAGAGAAGATTAAAGGGGAGAAAACAATTGAAAAGGATGAGGTTTGTTTTGATGCTAAGGGTATCGAAGCTTCTAGTGCTTTGAGCATGCATAAGATTACCGATAAAATGTCAGATAATGTGGTGGATGAATACGAAGAAGAAATGCGAGAGTTGAGGAATAGAGTGATAGAGCTATAAAAAGGTACTAAACAAAAGACTTTCTTTGCAAAGCCTCTCACCACCCAAATGCCTAAAGAGATTCAAGAAGATCATATAGGAAGACCCAATAAAGTTAGAGCAACTCAAGTATTGTTGTCTATAGTGATAAATACATGTCAAGTAATGTAGAGGAAAGGATGGCCCCATTCTTAGATTGTTGGAAAACATAAATGATGCCTTTGTTCTAGCCAAAGGGATTTTTTTGCTCAATGAAATATTAGAAGCTCAACTTAAGAAGGATGAAACATTTTGTGAAACTTGTGTAGATAATTTTATGAATAAGATGAGAATTATAAATGGTCACTTGAGAGAAGGGACTGTTGACATAAGCCTTAGCTATCGATATAATGAATCACAAAGTGATCTGAAAATCCTTAGATGTCAAATTAGTTCTTAAGCATACATTTAACATCCAACCCGATTCGAAAATTATGCCCATTATGACTATTTGCAATTTAACAGGTAAATCCCCTTACTTATCCAAAACTTCATTAACTGATAAATAATTTGCGGAAGTTAAAATGTTGAAATTGAGAGAAATAGAAAACAACAAATAACAAAGAACATTACACAAGTTGATAACAGAGTTCACCCATCTTGGGATACGTCTTTGGGTTCGCTTCCAAATGAGAGACCGCTTTATTGATGCTAAAAATTGATTGATAATCTGACAACTTCAACTTATGTTTCTGAAATGACCTTTTGATCTGCTACACCAACTCATGTGTGACTATCAAAATCACCTCCACCATAGAAAATTGAATCTTTTGACTATAAATGTTGGAAAGTTAGTTGTCATTGATGTCAACCCTAGATGTCAACTCTAGAATAAGTCCAAGTAATGGGTGTATTTGAATAAGTCTCCAAATTGGTCCCCTTATGGCATAACTCTAAGCATGGCCCTCACAGGAAGATACTTTGAAGAAGTCTACAAGAATCCCTGGAAAGATGGCCAAGTGGTTAAGTAGTTAAGAAGCCCCGACGATGTGGTCATGGAGCCCGAAGTTGATTGAAGAAGAAGACCATGAAGGACATTGCAAATTCATGTAACACATCCATAGATTGATAGTCCTCGTCATGCTATTTCCAATGGTAGGTGGTATGACATGTGGTTCCTCACGGTTGAGGAGATTTTCCCTCTTAAAGATGAAGCCCCAAAAGAAAATGAAGAAGACCCGGATCTAAGGACAAAAAGTTACAAGTTAGCTCCTAAAACGTGTTGCAAACAAGAAGTTACAAGTCGGCCCCATTGCAATGAATATTTAAACAAATATTAAGGATATTGTTGGTAAATTCGTTGCCAATGGAATAATCATTAAAAATTAAATTGAATTTTATTTGGGTCAAATCGACACTAAAAAGAGGGTGCCAAATTTAGTATAAATAAGGCACCTAGGAGTTCATTTATGATATCAACTCAAGCAATTTTTATCTGAGGTAACCAAGTACATCTGAGGTGAATTTCAGAGGGAATATGAAGTGAAGAAGGGAGAAATTCCAAGGGAAGATGAAGTCTTGTGATGATGTGTTCTAAGGTATGTTATTTAAATGTCATATTACCATTTTCACTATAACATTTTTTCTAGAATGATTCGGATAGCAAAACTTGGAGGCTATTGAGAAGATATATCAAGGTACATGTTGTAAAAATTTCAGCTTTTGGGTCATTATACCTTTGGATATACACTCTGTGGAAGATAGGGTTTTTGACTAGTCCTGTAACTAGTCTCAAACAAGTGTTTCGGGTAAAACAATCATAACGTCTTCATAAAGGATCCAAATTCTATGAGACAAATTGAATTGGAAAGCATATAGTCTATAGTATATTTTTTGCGAGTTTCAGAATCAAATATTAAATATTGAGCATGTGGCATGATGTACAAGTTCACTCTCTAGAATATGCCAAAATTCAACAAGGTCTGCCATTTTCGCTATAACTCCTTTTCGGGGACAATTCAAGGAGTGAAACTTGGAGGAATTTCAGAGATGATATTGAAGAATATTGGGTACAATTTTAAAACATTTATTCATTATAGGTACAAATTTATACTTGTTGTAAGTTAAAGTTTGTGACTAATCCAAAAACTAGTCCCAAACAAGTGTTTGAGATAAACTTAAGAAGTGATGTTTTGGCACATGGTTGAGGTATATCTTGGAAACTTTGGTACATGGTTTGAGGCATGTGTTGGTATATTGTTTGAGGTATATATTGGATGTTTTGGTACATGTTTGAGGCATATATTTGGCACATGTATAAGGTATATGGTTGGATGCACATATTGATGTTGGCACATGCTTGAGGCATATCTTTGGTACATGGTTTATGGATGTTATGGCTCATATATCTTGGCACATGATTTGATGCATATCTTGGTGATGTCGGGTATATGTTTTGAGAGATGTTCTCGGTGATCTTGGCATATTATTTATGTGAGTGGATCTGGTTTTGGTGATGATGAGGTTTTAGTATTAGTGACAGGTTGATGCTGGAGAATTTGGAAGTTGGTGCTTCTTATGAATGTAATCTTTTAATATATAAGAAAGCATTCTATGGTTTTCTCCCATTTGGGTTTCCAAATAAAATTATGGTGTACTCTGTATTCGTGGTTATATGTTATGCATTATTGAATGACATTGTTAATGAAATATTGAATGAAATCATAAGTGATAAATTGATTGATAAGTTGAAGATTACATGTTATGATTAAAAGTGGTAAAAAATGCTCAGTATTGATTCACCCCCCCTCTCAGTATTGATGAATATTCCAACAATAAACACCCTATATATCCCAAAAGGACTACAAACTCAACATAGTATAAACAAATGAATAGATTTCTTGGCATGAAATGACACTCCCTTACAGTGGTCAAGCGCTTTGGATTTTATAGTAGAGGTCGAGGTTCAAACCCACCCAACCATCGTTATGTTTCTGTTGTGGAAATTGATTAATACATAAATGCATATTCCTTTGCAGGCTTTATAATAAGCGTCGTTAGCGCGTTGGTTAAAACATGGATTATGTGGACAGACATTTGGGTGAAGTTCATGGGATCAAGCCCCATGGACCCCTTTTTTGGTTACATTGTTACATTGTTACATTGTTAGTGCATAGGTTGAAGGTTTGATTCCCTCGACCATCAAACTCAGAGTTCTAGACCCTTTTAACTTGATTGGGGGGGTGCCACGTGGAACAAACTGATTGGGACACGTGTCATGCCATGATTCGGCCACCTGAATGCACAGTCACCTACCCAGTCATCAAACAGTCATATGCCACGTCAACATGCCACATTTACGTCATACTACCACTTGCCACATCACCACCATACATGCCACATAATTTGTATAGTGCCATGTGTCTTTTCATACAATGCATGTTTTTGTTCGCATAGTGCCATGTGTCATCCTTCCAATGATGCCACGTGGCACCTACCTTTTTTTCCAAAACTTCAGAAGACCATATCTTTCTCATAAGACGTCCATTTGAGCCCGTTCAAGTTGCTTTGGAAAGCTCTCGTCGAACTCTATGCAATGGAGTCATTTTTATCAACATTTGAGACTACCAATTTTTGAGCATTCTTAGATCCACCTAGATCACAAAGTGTTGCAATTTCGTTTGTTCAAACTACCTCGAAAAATCCTCATCTTAAAAATCCATTCACTTTTTCCTCTACCCTCGTGAAAAAAATATCCCGGTGCCTTGAAACTTAGAGAGGGGTCCCATCCCTAAGGTGGTGCTTGGAAGTTATAATAATGGCTATGGTTCTAATGCATAATTAATGCTTGGAGCATTTGAGGGGTTGGTGGATGATTGACAAGTTACACCATTACGATGGTGGCATATTCCTTGCATGAGCAATTATTTAGTTGCATGGTGTTATTTGTTATTTTGGATTTATGGTTTTAATTTGATGTTTTACATGAGCACATATCCTTGGTGCTAACCTTGCTTACATTTTTGTTTCTATGGTTTGATTGTGCATTTATAGAAGGAACCTATGATGTTTGTTGGGTTGGTTTTGGAATGATAAAACGAAAAATTAAAAAAAGGCCCTAAGGCATGGTTGGATGAACAAGATCCTAATATGGTTACCTCTTATATATCATGGTATTCCTCCTTGGTCCATGGTGCAAATGATGGTAACAAACAATCACAACTTGGAAATGTGCACCATATCGTAATATAAGGTGTCAAACATTGCTTTTATTCTTAGCTGATCATGTTGTTATGTTGATATAAGCCATGGTTTGGAGTTTTGATATATGGATTGGCCTAAGTAGGGACTTTGCATGTGGCATATTTCTTGATTTATTCCCCTATGCATTCAATGCCATTTGGGCATGGCATTTACATTTATAATTCACCATCGTTGTGGTGTATCTTGCTATGGGATTTGTACACCGCTCTAGCCAATGGAATTCCCTCTAGCTCAACTCCTCATACTCCTCCATCACCTCTGCATTTAACATAATCCATTGGCTTTATTCCTCCTTGGTTCTCCTTCATCTATTTCGATTTGAGAATTGTTGATCTTCCTTGCAATGGATTATTTTCTCTACCCTTCATGCATTGACATCACTTGTTCACCCTCGCAAGCAACTTCACTGGTTCTAATCTCTTTGTTGTTGGTCGAACCCTTCCTTTCACCAGACCTGTAACTATTTTCCTTGTTAAGACACCATAGCACCAACACCATAAGAATTTGTTTCCCGAGCCCGATTATGAAGTGATTCTTAGTGTTTTGAGAAGAATTGTGGTCTTCTAATGCTGTGCACAAAGTCTAGAGGTAACTCTGCACTCAGTTTTGATTTTGGATTATTGTTGGTTGTTTGGTATGGCATCAACCATTCTTGAATAGTAATCACTTCCATGTCTTACCCCATATAGATGGTACTTAGGTCATGCGTTTGTGTTGTATTTTTCGAGCTATTCGAGCCCCAGTATAAAAACATTTATAGGCTTGTGAGCCTCTTTGCTTAGGGTTTGAGTGCATAATTCTTGTAGGCATGTAGTATGCACATTTTGAAGATAAATGTGGCCTCCCACTCCCCTCTATCAATCGACCTTAGTCTTATTACATATGGTCTTGTTCTCGGGCCTACGTCAATATCATTCATTCTATGTTTTGTTTCAATGCCTGACCTATGTTGGAATTAAAGGAAAAGGGATGTGGGAAGTCGAGATCGACCCACACCTAGCTCCTTGTTTCATCAATTACGATGTATAGTAGTCCTACTCATTTCGTGTTTTAAATTTCAACTCAAATTTATTGTAGCTTGAGTGTCCTTTGGTTTGATGAAACTTCATTTAGCCTCACTACTACTTTGTAGCTTGGCTCTACGTTGTCTTGGTTATTGCTCAGAGTTGTGGGTGGTCGACCATATCCTTACATCCTTGTTGGTATGTGTATTATCATGTGTTTTTTTGTCTAGCCTCTTGTTATTGACTCATTGGATAAGTTCTACCCCGTGCCTATTTTGGTGTTCAACTCACAGAGCTCAGCCTTGTGTTGTGTGTGCCGACCTAGGTATTGTCTTACTTGTTCCTTGTCCATTTTTAAATTAATATTGACCCCTCATTTCTCGTTTTAATCATGGGTTTGGAAATTTCATGGCAAGTATGGGATGGTTTTATATTGCACTCATATATGGCATTGTGGCATAAGCCCTCTATGCACATTTCCAGATAGACTTAAACTCTATTTGAGTTTAATCTTAGCGACCATTATGTAAAGGCCATGCTCAACCTTCTTGCTTATCATGAACCCATCTACATTCACAGGTTTAGCCCTCCCTTGCATTTCACATTCATAGGCATGTTATTGTTGCATTGGTGTCTATACCGTGTAAAAGGTTAACATGC
>ML806941.1:81245-111118 GCA_009831015.1 Picea engelmannii | reverse complement strand
TCTATTATTTTGCAGATCCAAACCTGTCAATAACAATCCACCACAAGTGAGATAGGGCGTCAATTCAAAGGAGTTCAGGTCCCATGAGACCAAGAGACCCCCAAATTTCCCCACAGAGTTAACCGCACAACAATGCCAATGGGGTCTAAGTAAATTTTAAAAAGCACGTGCTTTTTCAGCATGTACTAACGTCTCCTGTAGAAAAATGATGTTTGGCCGCACTTTATCAAGTAACCCTCGGACAGAGGCTAGTTTTAGGATGCCTCCCGTTCCCCTTATATTGAGAGATAATAATAACATTACTTGGAGCGAGCTAGGGCCTTCATTGCTCTAAGGGGCCCACCTTCGATGGAAGGTCGGATAGATAGTTCAGAATCCTTATCAATGGAAGTTTTTTTCCTAGCACTCCGAGTTTTCACCGACGAGTGCTCAACACCTAAACCATGAGACCAAGCAAACTCTTTCCCATTTCCCCCCCCCTTCAGTACGATTCCCAATGGCATCCCCAAGGGTAATCATTGGGACCCGTTCAAGTTTACCAAGAGAGACAGGAAGTTTGACTGTTGGTTCCATTCCACGAGTGTAGGGGATAAGTGAATCAAGGACTACCGACAAATTTGATTCTTCATCTTCTGATTCGTGGAATTCGGAAAGAATGTGAGGTGAAGCAGAATCAGGTTGACTAGTGCTAGGGTATAAAGGTGACAAATAAGGGGGAGGGGGTTCAACAACAGGGGAACCGTTAGTGGGTAAAACAATAGATACATCCTGTCGACTGACAAGGGTCATAGGTCTCATAACCTTAACAGTCGTATGAGAACTAGAGGGAGAAACAGAGTCATCAGTGACATCCACAATATTGTCTGAAAGTCCATCAACCAATAAGGTTGGTGAGACAATCTCAACAATAACTTGTTTAAGCCATTCAGAGGATAAAACCAATTCTCTTTCCCTAGAATTCAAAGAATGATAGAAAGACAGACATCAGGATTGTAGCTTACCTAAAATCGACGACGAATGCTCCCGAAAGCTTGAACCACTGCCATTTAGACATTCGAATCCCGTAACAAAGTATCTCGACGCATGAAATACTTAATGGTTGAGAGGCGAGCAAGCAAAGGAAGGCATGCAATGCACCTACCTTAGACCCTTATGGATGTCGCTTGTTGCATGTTGGGTATTTCCCCCCTGACTTATCTGTTGGTGGAGGCATTGGTTGTCTGAACCCCATGTGATTGAACCCAAGTCCTGTTCCCATGTGCTCGAGTGTAATGCATCAGATGGACCTCATCCTCTTGAGTCAAGAAACTCGCTTGAAATCTTGGACCTTTTACATCAATTAGAGTTGGTGGAGGCATTGGTCGTCTAGACCCCATGTGATTGAACCCAAGCCCTGCTCCCTTATGTTCGAGTGTAATGCATCAAATGGACTTCATCCTCTTGATTCAAGGCGCTCACTCAAGCTAAGCTTGGAACTTTTACGTCAATATAATCGCAGATAGATAGGTGTTGTCCTAATAGCATGCCTACCATATGGTATGCAACTACATAAGCAAATAACACGTGGATGTTTACTTGTGTAAATAACATGTGGATAGCTGTAAAAGATGGTAGGAAAAATACGTATTTAGTGGGTCTGCTTAGATAGAAGAGCCACTACCTAAAGATATTTAACTATCACTAGTGTTTGTCAATTCTATTTTATTTACCAACTATCGACTTCAACTCTATCAACATAATCAAGATCATCTACTTAAACTGGTGCTAGATAAATAGGTGGAAATACTTCGAATTTCTTAGTGGTGCTGGATCAAAAGAATCAACTACTCCCAAACCAACTAGATCTATTGCTAGATAAACTGCTCCTTCATATGGAACATCTCCTGGTGGGTATGGAACTGCTATTACTCATGTTTCTACTAGTGATGTTAGTAGTGATGCCAGGGATACTACTACTATCTTTTCCTTTTGCAATGCACAACTAATTACCCCAGTTCTATTATGCAACAAAATCTCGCACCAAGTGTCTTTATTGATGAAAAACATAAATGATCATTGACAAGATTGCGTCCTTCGCTATCTTCCAAATCCCCAACAAAACCACACTCCTTGTACAACACAATAGTCATGAAACCATGGATTCTACTCAAGCATACCATCATAAATCGCCAATCAGTGCAGGATTGACAAGAATGTCAAGAGATAAGTGCAGAGAGGAAGGATATGCTTGACAATAATGGGACAGGTCGATAAGTAGTCTTGACCTTCACACTACCGTTGTCCTATGGTGGGCATGCAACGTATCTTTCTCATGCACCAGTAGATCCAAGTCGGGTTTAGAATTGAGGAGATGCCAAGATGCGACCTCAAATTTGTTGTGGAAATGCATATTTTGGTATCCGAGCTTTGAATATGAGACACCCCAACTGGCCAAATCAATATCGATCCTTCATTCATCCCCGTGTTCTTAGAAATCCCATGAGCTTTTAGTGTTTTTATAATTTTGGTCTTAACCTTAGTTCAAATCCCATTTAGACAACTAATTTTATTTTAAAAAATATGTTCATTTCTTGTGATGCAACTTTGCCACCATATGTAGGATGGCAATAACTCAGTTATTTGTTAGATGATAAGGATCTACTCAAATAACATTTTTCCCTTTCTGGATCCATCTCCTTTTAGGGTTGTAAAGTTAGGTTCATGTTACATCAAATTTAAGCGTGGTTCTTTAAATTGTTAAGCCAAGGTTTTAGTTTAGTTAAACAAAAAATATTATTTATGAGTATAGGAACATTGTTCACTTCTAATATTATTTTTATATTGGTTATTCATGAGTAATGCAGTCTATAACCCATACATTAAATTTGAGTCTCTCTCTCATTGTATATGTGTATAGATAGATGCAAATTTTATATTAATATTAATAGATAGCATGTTCTATGATGAACATTTTGAACTTTCAACAAATTTGTTTTAGTTTGGGGTAGTTGAACTTGAATTGAAATTTGGCCATGTGACCTAGATGTACGACCTATATGATCTGGTGAGACTTCCATATCCGATGTTACCCTCCAACACTATTATATTCTATGGATCACCATGGGACCCCATTTTAACTATCACATTCATTCTTGTTTTTCATGATCAAATGTTACACATGGGGTTCATTAGAGATTCAAAGGATTTCATAAACTTTTCTTCCAAGCTGGATACATGCATTATTAAGTGTTTCCATGTTCATCATTATCACTTTTGGAAAAGCATCAACATGTTTCAAAGCATGGAGGTATCAATATTGGTGAAAATGGATCATTCTCACGTCAAGAATAGAATAGGTCATAATTTTTCAGATCGACATTTGGAACATAAGAATATTCTTATGGATCTTGATCAGGAATAGTTTCACGCATATTTGATCATGGACAACAATAACCATAACTACACCTTAACACACGACCATAACACACAATGAAAATTAGATGTTGTTTCAAACATATAAAGAGAGCCTACCTCTTGTCTAACACTATATCTTGAAGTCAAGTTGGTAATGTGTTTTCCCTCCATGATCAAACTAAGAACTTGAGCAAAGATCCAAGTCCAAACTACCTTCAACATTGCACAATGTACTTTTCAAGCTTTAGCTATTTATTTTTCACGAGTAAGTTACATTTTTTGGTGGTTCTTTTCCTTATTATAAAATTAATAACTGACACAACATATTGTGCACAGATACACCATACAACCGACCCCAACAACCAATAGCATCACTGACCGACTCCAACTACCGATAGCACCACTTCTTGGATCCATTGAGACGTAATGCCAAAACCTAATTGGAGACCTCAAACATTTTGATCAAAATACTTTCAAAGAGGCTATGTACTTCTATCAGTGTCTATTGATAACCCTATTGCTTTACTTGCTCCCGTGCTTCTTGTAAACTACCACTTAAGGCAGGGGCTTCCTGCTTTGCAGCTCCTCTTGTTAACTATCATCCTTACTAGATTGAACATGGATATATGATGTTTCTTGGGCATTATGCTATACCTTTTTGAGACCTACCCTTCACCATTTATTCCCATGCTTTGTCATAAATTTGTTTTCTGGGCATTATATATTATACTTTATGTTGTTCATATATTTTTCATTCCTTTTTGAAATTATGGCTAAGCTCATTGTCATGGAGTAGGACAATTTCAAAGATTAATATACATAAGGTCTATTTTTTATTAGTCATACATTTGTACATTGTCTATGTTGCATTTGGAAAATTGGTTCTGCTATGAATATGAATTTGTTTATAGCCTTATGTTATGGTGTATATACTCTTGTACAATGTGTAGTTTCACCTATAATGCTACTTAAAAATGCGTAGAATTCCCTGCTACATGGCCAATTTATATTTTCTCGCACCTGCCAACATTTTCCATTGATCTTTTGACCCTTACCAACCATTGATGGATTTAATTAACTTGTTGGTTAGATGTTTACCTGCATCGACATAGCTCATTTAATTACTAATTGTTCAGGTAAAGTTTATGTGGCTAATTGAAGGTTTACTTGCATTTAGTTTTGATCTTGTATGAGTTTCTAGAGCCGCATTTCACACAACCCCAAGAAATAACAAGTAAACAGACCTAGAGAGGTATGGAGGGGTGGTAGAAGAAATAATATTCACTTTTTGGTTCACTTTGATGCAGATCCATATGAGTTTGCGCAACTAGCGCAAACTTGGCACTTGTACTTGGGAGACTCTAACGTCAAGCCACCTCTCTTACCTTTTCCAGATTTACAACCACATCTTAGTGTTTCCAAGCTTAAACCTAGTTTCCCCACTTAGTAATGATGGATGGATATCAGATCCCAATCCTCCCTTTCCCAATATTGCAAGTTGGGGAAGCCCTGATCACAAGCCTAACGTGCCTAAGAATTATGGGATTGTCTCTTTCGATTTTGATTCCTTGGCTTCACCTCATCCCAATAAACATATTGAAGCCCATGTTCCCAACCACGACTCACAGACAAAAGGAAACAAAATATGGATACACAAACAACACTTGTGTCTCCTCAAGATCCCTCCTAAGATTTTGTTGTAACTCCTATTTTTGTACACTCTATCAACATACCTACCATTATTGAGTTTGCTTCTAGCCCCCCTCATAATGTATGAGTTTGATTTACCACCTTTATGCTTATATTTAGCATGCCAACAACAATATCAATTGAGGACATGCACTCGAAGGCCTCCATCCCAATGCAACTTATCACATGCCCATGTTCTTCTTCTCTCTTTGGTTTGGCCACATCATAGTTACCTTTGTGACTGGTTTGGTTTTGTAATGTTATTCATGGGTCATTGATAGCTTTATATGATGACACTCTTACTACTTTTGGATAGTTGGATAGACTTTTGGACATATGGTTATATATGGGAGTTCTTTTGAGTGCATGTTTTTATGGTTATATATGATGATAAGTATGATGGGAAACACTGTGTTTACTTTAGATATGATTTATGCTTGGGTATTTCATTTATTATTTATTGCATAATCATTATTTATTATGTGGAGGAGGTATAAGGTTTACGGGGGATGAACATAAGGTTATACGATGGGAGTTATATGGAGATTTAAAATGGAAACAAAAGGTGTCTGTACGATCCATGGGATTTACCTCCCATGCGGACCTCAAAATTGACTTGGTTAAGAGATGGGACCCCTATTTGCTTATAATGTTTATATTATTATTTTCACCCTTAAGGCACTTTATTTATAAAGCGACTTTTCTCTTTAATTTTTCATGTCCCTTTAATACACCTGCCGCCCCGACATGGTATATAGCATTCGATAATGCACTGATTTCCTATTACTTAAGGTGACCAAAATAATTTTGCACTTTTTCAAATGTTCAACTTTGCAAGTTGATTTTTTATTTCTTTTTCGGCAATGGGATTGGTTATTAAAACCAACCTCTTATTGCTCAGATGACGGTGGGGAAATAAACCAAAACAATCTTGGGCTTTTTCAAATGTTTAACTTTGTAAGTTGATTTTTATTTTTATTTTTTACAATTATTTAAAAGCTTTTTTTTCGGAAATGTGATTGGTTATTATAACCAACCTCTGATTGCTCATACGACGGCCTGGAAATAAGGGAAATAAATATAAGCGTGTTTGCATTTGGTGATGGTGAACATTAATTCTTTGTACCTGGAATGGATTCTGGTCACTTGTCCTTTCTCAATGACTGCGAAATTAAAAAAAATTCTAATTTTATTTTATTATGTAACTGATTTAATAAGAAAATGTTAAATTTAAGAGATAGATATTTACAATTTTATTATTATTAATTTATTAAAACAAAATTAGTCAAGCTAATAATTGAATGATTAATTTATAAATATTTACAAAAGTTAGAATAAATATTAATAATAATATTATTATTAATTTATTAATTATCTATTCCAGAATAAATATTTACAATTTTATTTTTATTAATTTATTAATTATTTATTCCTTTGAATGAATAAAAAGATATACAACTAATACTCAAATGATTTTAAGTTTTTATCGTATTTAATGATTTTGCAACATCGACGGGTATTTGCTGCCGAGCAGCCTTGTTATTCTATCATTTATGATATTTTATTAAAAAGGGTAATTTGTAAGTACCAACTAACTTGCCTAAGCTTTAAAAGAAGGAAGCAAAAGGCAAGAGGTTCCAATTTTTATTTGAGAGAAGTATGCTAAAAGGTAACAATTAGTTCCACTCATTTTCTTTAATCTTCCATTCAATTTTTCTTCAATGATTCAACATTCCTTTGTTGATAGTAGGTTGTCCTTCAAAAGTGTCATAAACATGAGGGTTTGAAACCTTTACCTTTGTTCTTTAGGTACACATTGTTTCCTGTGGTTCATTGTTGTGATTTTTTATTTGGACTCAAACTTGAAACTAAATCATAAGAAAATATGCAAAGGCAATACAACTATTAGAACTAATTCACTAATTCCCCTAGAGTCATAACTTTTAGTTCTTTCCTTTGCTTTCTTTGTCATAGTTAATATGGTCAAATCTAGCATGCCAAAAAAGACTAGATGACATTATACATGCATAATGATGAGAGAGGTAAGAAACAATTTGTGTATGGGAAGATGTCCCTTTCAGCTTTAGTACTCTTCCATCTTCCATTTCGGTTATGACAACCATGTTGTCAAAATCCTTCCTTATTTCAACTTTGCCACCGAACATATGAACAAAGTGGCCTTGATGTCTGATGTGCACAAGGGACAACACATTTCTTTGCAACTCAAAAAGATAGAGTATGTTAGCATTGAAAGTTACACTTTGATTGCTAAAGTGTAAGCTTAACACCCATCAGTAGGTTTAAAGATAAGTTTTTATGATGATGTCAAATGGATCAAAACTCAGTTAGAACAGTAAAAATCATAGAAGGTTCCAGAAAAGATGTATCAACAAATGAGGTCTTGACTAACTTAGATCAGGGTTTTACAGAGTAAAATGGATATATATAAGACTTAATGAGAAAATGAAAATGTCTACCACTCACATCAAGCAATACTAGCAGACATCCGAGGAAAGTCTTTTGACATAAGAACTTCTTTAATCAAAAGATAAACTCTGAGAAAATCATAGCAACATCACAACAAAATCTCCATTGCAATACATATACAATAAATCAAATGAATCATTCAAATGATAGTAAAATCAGAGTAAGATTGAGATAAGATAATGGGAAATAAATTGATTTCTATTAATAAAAAAGTCTCAAGTCTGATACACAAAATCCAGAGATGGCTCTATAACTTCACAAATTCAAAAAGGTATGAGTCTCATTACAATCCTTCGAACCCTTCAATGATTTTCAATCTCTATCTTATAGCCTAGGCTATCAATGACAACTTTACAATTCAAATCCCCCTTCTTGCATAAGATTCCCACACCTAAAGGTGGAGTAACTACAGTTGTTCAACAAAAAAGTAACAAACTGCTAAAAACTAGGCCCATGCTGGTAACCTCCTTGATCATATTAAATGTGTTTGATGACATGTGATATGAGCGCATCTCCCTTGGTCAGGTGTCCCTCCAACCTTCAACTGGACTTCTATCAACTGTCATAACCTTATCTTCCCATTTGGAAATCGTTTGTTCCTCCAAAACCTCCAGATCAAGAGTTCGCAACACAGTTCGCAGCGCCAGCCTGTATTAACTAGTTTGCAACGCCAGGCGCTGTAAACTCTCTTGTAACTGCCCTGTTTGTTTTAAAATGCATAAAAAACACTCTAAAACTGTCCCAAGTGTCAACAACTTCTATAATAATATATGATAGTGGTATAAGACATATGAGAGCTTAATACATCCTCAATTGAATCCTGACTTATCAAACATGATTGTCTTCAAATTAGCAAAATACCAAAATAAAAAACTATCAAAATTGGTATGATTCAAGGTGTCCGTCTCCTTCACTTTCTAACTCTGGAGCTTCTCTTGGTGGAAATTTAGCTAATATATCCAAATTCTTTTTGGCCAACTCCTCTCTGAAGGTCACAACTTCATATTTATCCCTCTGATCTGACTCTGGTAGGCTATGTTCTATCTGTACAAGTTTCTAAGCTTCCCGTGGAGAGGTCAAAATCTTTTAGTTATAAACTTAGCCTTTTCAAGAGTTGCATGATACATATCCATTAGATCACTTAACTTATTCTTTTCAACCAACTCCTCCCTTTTTTATTTGACAATTTCAGTCCTTGCCTCTTTAAGTTGTCTATTTAGCCTCTTAAAGGTAGGACTTTCTGGAGGAGTAGTTATGTCTACAATTTCAATGGGATGTTTGATAGGTACACTTTTTCCCTTTTTCTGGATGGGGGCACTCACTGGCATTTTCTCCACAATGCTTTCCTGCTTTGTTAATTCTATAGTAACAGGTCTCCTGGCCTCGACCTTGTCTGCAGTAGGTGGTGAAGAGAACAATAACTTTCTCCCTCTCAAACCTGTGGCTCTAGTTGAAGGAGTCTCCACTGGATTGGGAGTTGGAAAAGGTGAAACCCATCTTTGTGGGGACTGAGAAGATCCTCCTTCTTCTACATGTTCCTTTGTTGCTTTATCTTTCTTAGAAAACCCAATGCTATTCCTTTTCTTATTCATCTCCAACGGTACAATATTATCGACATGAAGAGGGCTTTATACCTTAGAATATGGGGTAGGAACAATGTTAAGCTGAAAGTTGGAAAAAGTAATGAATTCTTCCCATTCCGTGTTTCTCTTTCTTAATTCCTCCATCACCAACATCTTTATCAGTCCTGAATGAAAAACACTTGTATCAACTCCTTTAGACTTAGCTTGAACCCTATCATACATTTTTGCAATACTTCTGAACAAGTAAAAATGAAGATTCATAGCATCTTTCCCTATGAAGTGTAGCAATAGTATTATGTGATATTGATAGATCATGTTAAATCTCCCTTCACAGGTAAAGTATCTTTGAATTATCTTCAACATTTTATCAAAACCCTCTAACATATGGTTTATGGGTACACCCTTTGACAAATTTTCTTCTTGGTGTTTTGGTTTGAGGAATTCCCTTGAAAAGGCAACATTTAGAGTCATGGCCTTGAACCATCTCTCCCCAGTACTAGGTATCTCAATGGTTGCTGATATGGTCCTCTCACATACCTCAAATTCTAGTATCCCAACCTTGGTCTTGGTTCCATCAAAGTTTAGTGCAAATTATTTAGCCACCTTTGGGTGCCCCCTCTGCATTTTCTGACAGAAATTAATACAACCCACTCTTTGGAAGACCTCCCTGATCAGGGGTTCCTCAACAAGTAGTTGCATATCATAAAACTTTGTCCTCACAATGTCTCCACCTTTATGAACCTTCTTTTTTTGACTATCCATTAGTGCTAGCTGGGAAGGTTTAGACACAGTGCTGAATAATTACCCACAATAGAGAGCAGTGAAGCATAGGAAATGACTACTGGAATCAATAAGAAAAATCCACACAAACCTTTCACAATGACGATGCTTCTAAGTAAGGCTGATTTTTTTTTTATAGTGAGGTTATCTTCATAAAAGGACTGAGAAATGATGGTGAATTGATAAAAGGATGCTTTGCAAAGGATAATGCAACAAAGAGTTCGCAGCACTAGAGATAGGGTTTTGGAAAAGCTGTATGAAAAGAGTGATGCAGAGGCCAAGGATCATAAGATAGGGTAATTTAGGCCCAGGTATGCTGATGGTTTCAATAAGTAAGATCCAGAGCATGAGAAAAAGGTTCTGGAGCTTAATTTAGGTCTTTGAGCCAGTTCGCAATGCCATCCAACCAGTTCATAGCACCATAAAAGGAAAAACCACTAACCCCTTTTCCAGGCCTTAAAACAAGGTGTACAAACTCAGGAAGTGCCTAGTAGCCTGAAGTTGGAGGCTGATATATTCAGATCTTCTCAGGAGCACCTTCAAGTGGTCTAATCGCCAACTCATCCCCTATATCTAGTTCATAGTGAAGGGTGTAGCGCTTGTCTGTAACACCAATTCGCAGCGCCAAGCTGGAGGATGCTTTGCACACTTGGAGAAAACAGTTAAGACATTCATAAAAACAATCCCTAAATATTGATTTAAAATTCAACTCTAAAATCAAGAAGATATCCAATGACATGACCTTTTAAGAGTGATGATGACTATAAATGCAATATGTACTTTGAAAGCGCTGCGAACTCTCCTAGTGAGTTGGCAACGTACAACTCAAACTATATTTGACATTTTAACGAGCTGAGTGACAAGAATATGGGGTCAACGTACAACATGGAGAAAGTGACATGTCAGGGTAATAATGACCAATTTTGAAAGATGTGACTCAATGACTCTTCAAACCATAATGAAACTAATCATAATTTATTCATGCCAAAAAAAATGAAAAATTGCTATGGGAAAAGGACCTAAAACCTAAAACCTAAGGTAAAACTATGACTCAAAATCAAACTAAAGATTTTTATTGACTCTTGACAATCTATGTGATAACATAGTACATTATGCAGAAGAAAATCCGAGAATCCAAGCAACTTAATCCTGATGGTGTCCATTCTCGAAGGTTTGAGATTTGATCTATCTGCAAAATACACTATGCCATCTACATTTTCATCGAAGTTTTTGAAGAAGTCTCTTTGGAATGTCATGTGGGAGGTTGCACCACTGTTAAGAATCCATGCATATCTCCAAGAAGCAAATGATGTGTTAAACAAATATTCAATTACTCCTATATTGCAATGGGAAACAATGTAATGAGCAAGTGTTTTACCTTCCACCGGTTTTGAATTTTTACCTCTGTCTTCTTTCTAGTTATGTCTTTCTTTGATCTTCTCCTATGGAACTCTGTAGGTAGTCACTTCATGTGACCCATACCTTTCATAATGGGTATAGTGAAGATCCTATCTCTGACAAAGATTATGCTATCCCCCCTTCCTTTGAGCTCCTTCTTTCGGTGTCCTTTCATTTCTTACTTGAATTATAAAAAGAAGGAAGAAAGAAATCTGCTTGAGTCTAATCTTTATAGGCAACTCTCGATACTTGCTTCAATTAGGGTTTAGGGTTTCTACTAAAAAGGAGAATTGAATGTGTCAGCTGCATCTTCACACCTTGGAGCATACGTCCAGCTCCTTGTTTTTGTTGAACATTATAGGTAATGTTATTAATTTCACATTGGATACCACACACCAAGAATGTGTAATATTAAACAATTTGGGCAATGCAAGCCATATTTTTCCTTATCCAACTTGCGACATGTTGTATAGACATGAGCAACAATAATGGTTTTATTGGAGATCAGATCGATGCCTGCAATGCTATATTTATTGAGCCTTGGAGGGTCTCATGGATGAATGTTTTCTCACACATAATACACCATGATCGCATCAATGAGCACCATCAGAGCTATAGGAAATAAAGTGGTCGGATCCTCGTTGTTTACCAATCCCAACAGTTGGGAAAACAACAAGAAACAACACAATTCTTTGCCATCAAAGTCTTGGGATAACTCATAGCCAGAAATGATTGCATACCCGTGGGGAATTGAATGAATAGTTGAGAGCGCATCTTCAATATCGCATTCTTCACCATCACAGACACCCTCAATCTCCAATGCCAACAAGCATGGAACAATAGTCAGAAAATGTGAGCGAGGGGGTGAACAATAGAGGGGAGAGTGAATTAGGGATTATTGGTTATTCTATTAGTAGTCTATCAATTGTCAATGTATCCATTTCAAGGGAGGTTGCAAATTCAATTTGAAGCATGATTTAGTGTTTCGTGCCAAGTGAAATGTCAAAAAGTTAAGGGATTGAACAATGGAGATAATTGCATGAATTAGGGTTTCTGAGGGTTGGACAATATAAATGAGGTCACTACGAATAACCGGAGAGATAGATCATGCGATAGACTGGAATATTGAGATATAGAGCTCGAGGTAGACAAAGAGACATTTCTTCTATGGAAATGAAATTCCTAGGGAAAATAATCATGGAGTTAAACCACAACGTTGAGTACATTTTTATGCTTCCTTTCACTCCATAAAACCATACTTTTGTCTCCAAAACCATCCATTTTGCCTTCATTTTATTCCATATTTTCCACAAAATATCCTATGCAAGGTACATTTATCATTCCTTAGCTTAAGAATTGAATTTTTGAATTTTTAGCATTAAAATTAAAAATTTATCAGAAATTACAGGATTTGACTAAATCCCGTAATTGCTCCAAGGTTCGTGTACTTTCAGGATAACTGGGCGAAATAAGAGACATGTGTCATGATCATTTATGTACAAGGATGGATGAATACCTATCAGGTTCAAGATCTGAGCTTTCCAGGTGCCCGATCAACGCTGGTCAAACATGGCCACTTCAACAGAAAATACCCTGTTTTAGCAGAAAACCATGGATAGTTTTAGATTTTCTTGGGATTTGTGCATATTTTATGGATCTGAAGGGGTTATTCGACCTTCATAGCATATTTTATGGATATTTTCATCATCTTAGGAGACTTCTTAGCATTTTTAGTTTCAAACTTCTTGTATAAATACTTCAAGACATGGACTAGTATGACATCTGATGTTGATGAAGAAAACTCTGAATTTTTAGTCTTGAGATCAGTTTGGTGTTTTGTTCTTGATGATGTTTATGAGATGATTATGTGACTACTGCTGGAAATTCCTTCTTAACTGAGACAAATCTAGGTGTACAAGTGAGGCACCGGAGGGCCTCCTTTGCCAAGCTAGTACACTTCTCCTTTTTCATTATTTTCAAGTAAATTTTGGTATGAGCTTTAGTTCAGTTTACATTTTGTTGTAGGTAATGCTGCTGTGTTTTAATTGATTTCAAAATTAGTTGTGTTGCTGATGAATGTGGGAAAGCAAAGGATGCATCTCTTGTAAAAGGGTTTAGTCTTTCTGACATTTACAAGCCTCTAAACTAGTTTGAATGCTTACTGATTTGAATGTTTAATATTAGTTGAATGCTTTTACTTTAGCTTGCTGATCAATGGTAAGAGATCTATGAATACATCTTCTGTAAAGAATCTTAACATTTCTTTCATACTCAACACTTAGATTAGCTTTTGAATTATTTCCATTTAAAGAACTAAATTTATCTCTAAGTCCATACATTTTGGATGTGTCTCTAAGTCTTAAAAACACCGGATTTACAATCAAATACACTCTCATTTACATCAGTAGATTGGAGACCAACATTTTGGCGCCATTGTCGGGGAGGCACATTTAGAGATAGACTTAGAAAGATCATTTTAATAAGTAGTAAAAAAAAAAAACATAAAAAGACAGAAACAAAATTTAGTTTTTAATTTTAGTTATGTTTCTTTATGTCTAAACGTAGAGATGACAAAGGTAGATTTTTGAAACAAAACCCCCCCAAAACTAATCAACCATCAGTGGGAGCAGGAACATCTACAATTGAGAAAAATGAATTCACTACACCAACTGTTGGAAAAATCACCTTGGAAGAATTAGAAGAAAAACAACGTTTAAGACAAAGGTTAACTCTCATAGAAAGACAAATTTTGTTGGCTCATGAAGTAAAGAAGAAACAAACATAGTCATAAACATCCTTTGTAGGAAAACAAAAACAAATAGAACAACCTCTTTTTCCAACAAAAGTATCTGATTGTACTACAAAAGACTTCTTTACAATGTCAGAAGTTGACAGACAAGAGAGGGAGAGAAGAGAGACAAGAACGTGAAAGGGAATTAGAAAGAAAAATAAATGAAGAAAGAGAAAGGAAATAATGAGAGGACAAAGAATCACATCAAGAAGAAACACAAGGAGGAAATTATGAATAAGAGGAAGAAGAACAAACTACATTTGCATTTCCAATTGTCGATACACCAACCTTCTTAGGAGATGAAATAAAAATGAAGAATATTCCTCCTTCTGTTCTTCCAAATTTCTTTGATATGTCTACTGAAGATCCTGATGCTTTCATGTTTGAATTTGATATCACTTGTTGAACATATGGATATACCAATGATGCTCAAAAACTTCGTTTATTTCCTGCAACTTTGAAAGGATATGCTTTGAAATGGTTCATGGGGTTAGGAGAAGCAACCATAGTATACTGGGATTACATGAAAAATAAATTTCTTGCTAAATATCAGCCCTATTGTAAATCAAAAGAATCTAAAGAAGATATTTTTAAAATGTCTCAAAGTGAAGATGAAAGCTTAGAAGAATATCTAGAAAAATTTCTCTATAATGTGCAAAAATCTAAGCAAACTAATCTTCCTTTGGATGTCATACGTACTATCTTTTTGAAGGGAATTCTAGATGAAAATTTGCATGCTCTTAATCTAATGGGGGCATGGGATATTTCTCACTTGCCTTTCCCTAAAATTGTTGAATTATGTAAGAAATATTCAAGAGGAAAAGCTAAAAGAGGCCAAGGACAATGAGATATTGTGACTAAGGCAACCAAATCAATTTCAAATGGTGTAACTAAATCAGAATTAGGACATCTGTTTGAGGATTTTAAAATTGATCTTATGAATTCACTTGGTTCACAATTTGATACATTAAAAGTTAAAAAGAAGCAGGATGAACAAGATCAGGTATTATCAATCTTTTGTGCTAAGTGTAGGAAGAAACATGCATTAAAAGACTGTCCTTTAAACAACATTTAGATTTGTGGAATGTGTACAGATAACCATGCAACTGATGATTGTCCAAAGTTGAAAGAATTGCAGGCTACTCACATGGAAGAAGGACAAGGAATGGAGTCACTTTACTACTTAGCACCAAGAAGACCTTGGAAGCCATGTTTTATAGGTATGTCTCGAAATTCTGCTCCTCAATTCTCTCAACAATTTCCTCATAATTTTCAATATCCTATTCAAAATTCATGGAATTCTCCTATGCCTTGGAAAGCTTAGCCTCCTCAGCAGAACCAAAACCAACCTCCTCAAGTTTGGCAAGGATATGCTTATGGAAATCAACCATACCAACAACCATACCAATACCAACAACAACCCTTTCCTTATCAACAATTCCAGCAGAATCAACCACAAAATTCATATTCTCAACAATCACTATCTGCACCACAACTAACCCAACCTCAACAATTTCAACTACCATCTAACCAACCTCCACCCAGACCAACTCAATTACCATCCCAACCAGTATCAAATCCTAATAACAAACTGGAAAAACCCATGTATAACATTGATGAAGGAACATCATTTTCTACATACTCAATCCTTCCTCTTCAAAACATCCACTTAAGTTCTTGGAAAGTTTTACAAAAGGAATCTCCTGTTATTATATAAGAACAAACTGAAGAAGAGAATATTCCTAGCACAAAAAAATTACCAATAGATAATCAAATTCAGAAGAGTAAAATAATAAATACCCAAACACCTCGTTTTCCAGAAAGGTTAGTTCAGGAAAAACTATCAATTTCTCTTCCTAAATTTGATGTCTTAGATGAATTAAAGAATGTCTGTGTGAAAATTCCTTTATTGCAAGCTATCAAAGATATCCTAATCTATACAAAAGAAATCAAGGAGTTATGTTCAAAGAAAACTGGCAAAAGAAAGAAGGATCCACCAACAATTCATGTAATTGGAAATTTAGTAGGCCTAATGTCAAATACTATTTCAGTTGAAAAATATGTTGACCCAGGAATTCCAATGGTAACAATAACAATAATTTTTTTTTCAATCTCTAAAACATTAATTGACTTAGGAGAAGCTATCAATGTGATGACATTAGAGACAATGAAATATTTGAATCTACAAAATCTTCGACCAACCACTACAGTCCTAGAATTAGCTGATAGATCTAAAGTAGTGCCGAAAGGTATACTTGAAGATATCAAAGTTTCTTTGGATTCTTGGGAGTATCCAGTAGATTTCTTAGTTCTTCAACCAAAATCTAATCTAGGAGGCCATCCATTGATTCTTGGAAGACCTTGGTTGGCCACAACTGATGCTTTCGTTGGTTGTAGAATAGGGAATATGATTATTTCACATGGAATTGAAAGGAAATAGATCACACTTTATCCTCCTACTCAAACACCTTCTGTAATAGATCAAATTCCATGGCTTGATGAAATAAAACAACAACAGGAAGAAGTGATTCAACCTAGCTTAAGTATTAATCAAGATTTTGATTTTAGGGAGGAAAATAATGAAGATTTGTTAGACTATTTCATTTCTGAACCAGATATCTCAGAACAATTGAGAAACATGCAATACATTGCTGCAGATCAGGTTTTAGGACAAGATTTTCAGGAAAATTGCACAATCCATTCTTTAGAATCATCATTTAATGGAATTTTTCCCGTTAACTCAATAACAAATGCTCAAAGCAAAATAATTGAAATCAGTCATGGGAAATATTTGAATATTGGTGCAAATCTTGA
The DNA here is from genome assembly GCA_009831015.1 of Picea engelmannii. Lineage (NCBI taxonomy): Eukaryota > Viridiplantae > Streptophyta > Pinopsida > Pinales > Pinaceae > Picea > Picea engelmannii. Next base: position 94,183 of record ML806941.1, on the reverse strand, counting down.
ACCATCTCAGGAAGAACAATTGATTGCATTATTGAATAAATATCATAAAGAATTTGCTTGGGAATATACTAATATGCAGGGAATTCATCTTGAGACATGCACTCATCATATCTACACAGTTGATAGCATAAGATCTCTAAGGCAACCTCATTGAAGAATGAATCCAATGTTGAAAGAGGTAGTTAAAGAATAATTGCAAAAAATATTAAAGGTAGGATTTATCTACCCTATCTCTGATAGTCAATGGGTTTCTCCATTAGTTTTTGTATCTAAGAAGAATGGAAAATGGAGAATCTGTGTAGATTATAGAGAGTTAAACAAGACAACACTTAGAGATCATTTTCCATTACCATTCATAGATCAAGTCTTAGATGCACTAGTTGGGAAAATATATTTTTCCTTCCTAGATGGATTTAGTGGCTACAATCAAATCAAAATAGCATTAGAAGAGCAGGACAAAACTACTTTTACATGCCCCTGGGGTACATATGATTATAAGGTATTACCTTTTGGTTTATGTAATGCTCCAGCTACTTTTCAAAGAGCAGTTCTGGCTATTTTTGTTGATTTAATACATGAATGTGTAGAGGTATACATGGATGATTTCTCTGTGTATGGCAATTCTTTTGATGATTCCTTGATGAATTTGGAAAAAGTCCTAATAAGATGCATAGAAACAAATTTGTCTCTCAACAATGAAAAATGTTTCATGATGTTAACTGGAGGAATAGTATTGGGCCATCATATTTCATCATTAGGAATTACAGTGGATCTTGCAAAAATACAAATCATTGTGAACCTATCAGAACCAATTAGTCAGAAGGATGTGAGAAGTTTTCTTTGATATGCAGGCTATTACCAAAGATTCATTGAAAATTTTAGTAAAATAGCTTTTCCATTATTCAAATTACTTGCAAAAGATTGACATTTTCATTGGGATACTAATTGCCAAACTGCCTTTCAGAAACTCAAGGAAAAGCTATCAACACCACCTATCTTAAGAGGGCCTAATTGGGCTTTTCCATTTCACATCTCTACAGATGCATCAGATACTGCAATAGGGGCATCATTGGGTTAAAAAAAAATCTTATGACTTATGCTATTTACTTCATTAGCAAGAATTTAATCCCTATAGAATTGAATTACACAGTCACTGAGAAGGAAATGTTGGCAGTAATACATGTTGTGAATAAATTCCATCACTACATCACTGGTTATGAAGTCTTTATCCATACATATCATTCTACCATAAGATATCTCATGAATAAACCTATTACTAATGGCAGGATAACAATATGGTTGTTGTTGATGAATGAATTCAACATCATTGTCTTAAATAGACCTGGAAAGGAAAATCAAGTGGCTGATTTCCTATCTCGATTAAACAATTCTAGTGAGGTTGTTCCTGTCTCAGATAATTTTCCTAATGAGCACCTATTTTCCATTTCAGATATAACTCCATGGTATGCTGATATAGCTAACAATTTATCATCAAGAATGTTACCTCCTTCTTTTACATCCAAAGAAAAGAAAAAGGATAATTAAACAAAGTGCTAGATACACATGGATTGATGGAGACCTCTTTTATACAAGATATGATCTCATAATCAGAAGATGTGTAAGACAAGATGATATTTTAGAAATATTAAAAGCTTGTCATGATGAACCTTGTGGTGGTCATTTTGCAGATAAGAGAACAACATACAAAATACTCAATTTGGGGTATTATTGGCCATCCATCTTTAAAGATTCCAAGAAGTATGTTAGAAGTTGTGACAACTGCCAAAGGATGGGAAAGCCACTTCCAACTGATGAGATGCCACTCAAGCCACAAGTTCACATTGAGCCATTTGAAAAATGGGCTCTTGATTTCATCAGTCCAATAAATCCACCATCAAAATGGAAGCAATACATCTTGGTATGTACTGATTATGTTACAAAGTTGGTGGAAGCCAAAGCATTAGTGAGAGCTACAGAACAATCAATGGTCAACTTTCTCTTTGAAGAAATATTTGTCAAATTTGGAGTACGTTGAGAGATCGTAACAGATCAAGGAGCACAATTTACTTCTAAATTGGTGCAAGACATAGCAGACAAGTACAAGATCAAGCATTGGAATTCCGCACCCTATCATCCACAAGCCAATGGCCAGGTAGAATCTGATAATAAAAAATTGGAATCCATCATGACCAAGACAATCCAAATGCATAGAAAAGATTGGTCAGATAAGGTAAATGAAGCATTATGGGCATATAGAATCACCCGGAAAAAACAATATTGGGTTCACTCCTTACCAACTAGTCTATGGTAAGTAAGTTTTGTTACCTATAGAGTTTCAAATTCATACTTTTAAACTAGCAGCTGATTTAGGAATAGATCTTTCCGAAGCACAAAAAGAAAGGATCATGAAATTGAATCAGTTAGATGAGATGAGACAAACAACAATAGAACACAACATTTTGATACAACAACAAAGAGCACATTGGCATGACAAGTTCATCAAGAAGAAACAATGCAAAGTGGGAGGTTAAGCTTTATTATTTGATTCAAAATTCAAAAATTTCAAAGCTAAGTTTACAACTCATTGGCTTGGTCCATATGAGGTTGCATAAGTATATGACAATGGCTCAGTCAAACTACAAACAATAGATGACGAAGCAAGCTCATTCACAGTCAATGGACATAGGCTAAATCTCTACAATAAGCTTGTCAACAAAGAAGATTTTCTGCAGCAGATATCTCAACAACATGAGATGGAAGTGTTGGACAAACACAATCATGTGTCTCCTTCACATTCCTCATAAAAACAAAATGAAAAAAAAAAGAAGGAGTTTAGTTGTGAAAACCCAGGCAACTCGCACAATATAAACTCGAATTTTCATTGGAAAACCAAGTCAACTTGGCCAATCAAAATTCTCCAAAAACATTTTTTTTACCTTCTAGTTTCATTTACAACATGAATTTTTCTTGACTACATTTGTACCTATCAGTTTTTGAAAGTTTTTGTGTAAAAGACTTGAGGACAAGTCAATAAATAAGGATGAGGGGGATAAGGTATAAATTTCTGAGTTTTTGTAGACCTTCCAAGCCTTCTACATATGTCATCATTCATTTCAAGAAGCACATATTCCACCAGAGGGACCTGAAGAAGTACATCTAGCAGAGGGACATGAAGAAGTGTATCCAACAAGGAATCTGAGAAAAACACAATGCATATCAAATTCATCATAGCAGAGGGACCTGAGGAAGATACTAAGCAAAGGAATCTAAGAAGAACTTCATCAAGTTTGTCATAAGTGAGGCATTGCAGCAACATTCCAACCAACTTCAACCAAGCAACATCACCAACACAATGAGCAACAAACAAGTTAGTATAAATTTTTCTTTTTAATGCTTTAAAAATTTGGAAAATTCTTCATAAGCTAGCAATGATAAATACCTATCTTTCCCTTCCCCTACACTATCTCTTCATCACTTCATCTCAATACCCTCAAAGCATAAAAAATTTGTACTCAAAGCAACCAATTTGGTCTCCAAGGGAGCTATAAGGAGAAATTAGGTTTTCAAAATCAAACAACAAGAGCATGATTAGAAAGAAGGTTATTCTTGTAAATATTTTTATGGTTTCCAACCTAAAAATGTTTACAAACATTTTCAAAAAAAGTTATCAAACTGATTATACAAACACATTGTTTTGAATATGTCAACTGTACAATGCTTTGTTTTATGAAGACATACATGTGGAGACATAAGTTGATATTTTCTTAAAAATTAAGGAAGGGGTCATAAGGAGAATGCATTAAGAACTACAAGGTGAATGGTTACTCAAAGGAAATGAATTAAGGGAGTTATAAGTCAAATGAACACATTTTAAAATCATATCCTATGATGATTACAAGGAAAGAGTGGAATTTCATAAAGGTATAATGAAAGAAAAGGGGCATCTTTAGCTATGATCGACCAACTCAAAGGTGGTACACTTGCACTAAAAAAAAAACAAAAACAAAAAAAAAAACATCATAATACCCTTGTAAAACAATGTTTTACCTCCACAAGTCTCTTTTTCTAAACGCTTCTATTTCATTTACATACTTCCAAGATTCGAACCTTGGATGCATTAAAACATTCAAGTTTTAAATCCCATGTTTTTTTTACCTCCACAAAAGTCGATTTTACTCCTGAAGTTTCATCTCATCGTTCCAACACTCCAGCACTCTCATTCTCCTCCACTGATCCCAACACATACTTCATTCCCATCTCTGCTCCAACAAACATATCCATGTTTCAACATTTTACCTCCACTCCAGCGCCATACAAAATCAAGAATCCCTCTTTTTCGTTCCTTCTTATGCCTACCCAACCCAAATTTTTTGATATACAATTAAAAAAAACGAACTGTATGTTGACAATTTCACTGTCAACATACACCATTTTCGCCCTGTAGAAGAAAACGTGGCATTAAAAAGAGGAATACGTGGGAAGTGAAGCATAAACCAAGGAGAAGAGAACATGTTCAAGAAGGAGTTGGCCAGTGAAAGGTAAGTTCGAACCCAATGCTAAATTTTTCTTAAAGATAAACACCAAATTCGACTTCCTGAAGGACATTTTAAGAACAAAAACCATTTATTGGTAACATAGGTCGATTTCAAAGAAGAAAAACAGAGCTGGGTTTCAACAAGAAGGCATAGAAGTTTTAAATTGTAGAATGAATTGCCAGGTATAAAAAAATTTATGGTTAAAAACAAAGAACAGTTTAGGAATTAAAGGAATGATGAGATTTTCTTTATGTTAACAAAAAATTCTTGATGAAAGAAGCAATCATAGAATTGAAACAGACTCTGCAAATTTGAAAGCTTGAAAAACTACAAGGTTGAATTTTTGGGACAAGGGTAGACCTTCTTTTTAAGCAGTGAAATATTCTTCAAGAAACTTTGTCTTAAAAATTTGAAAGGATGGTATCTAGGTTTGAACCAGAGAAATTTGACCCATCAGAAATTCACAAAGACTGTATACAAATTCTTGAACAAAATCAATGGATATCTTTCTTTGAGAAATTTAATGGATGTTATGAGAAGGTTGCTTTAGAGTTTGCTTATTCATTTAATGGGGAAAGGGACACTATTGGTAACATCACCATTAGAATTTATGAAGATGTAATTGCACAGATCACTGTATTACCTCAAACTGGAGAAAGATGCTTCAAAACTAAACACTTTAAAGACAAATCATGGGCACCTTTTGTATCCAGATCTAGGGTTGCAACAGTAAATTGGAAAAAAGGAATTCCAAGAAGTTGGTTGATTCATCCTTGTGCTGAATTAACCTATCTCATCCATAAATTTATTACTTATGAAGGAAGGTTTAGTATTGTCTACTTGTATCACATCAAATTGCTGCAACATTAAAGCATGACTGTGAGATTACCATGCCCTACTTTCTACTGCAAATCCTTTCTAAGATGGCTAACGCTATTAAAAAACAAGGGAAGAATACAAAAAATAGTTTATATCACTATGGATTCATCAAAATGAACATCACACATGAACTACAAAAACATAATTTGTCATGGCAACAATTTATCATTGGAAATGGTTTTGAAACAATGGAAGAGAAAATAGAAGAAGAACATATCTTGATTGTGATAGATGATGAGGAGGAAATGCAACACCCCAAGGCAACAAGCTCAAAACAACCTATGGGGAGGAGAAAAACAAGAAGTATGGTGAAAATGGAAAAATAATTCCAAGAAAAAGATAAGATTTTCACCACATATGAAAGGAAATCAAGAAAACCCCAACAAGTCCAAAAAGGACAAATAAAAGAAAGTGATGATGAAGCACAACAAGCACAGTATGCACACATTCAGACTTCGGAGAAACAAAAAGAGGTAGGGAAAGCACAATCATTAGAAGATGATGATTTTGAAGAACAAGAGACTTCCACATATGAGCAAATGAGAGAAGAGGTGAAACAATTAATTGAAGACATGAAAGATGAAACTCAATCACCATAGATAGTTGAACAAATAGAAGAAATGACTGGTGGGTCCACATCAAGGCTTGATAAGAAAGGCAAGAAAATAAAAAAAGATGAAGAAAAAGATCAAAGAAATAGAGGTCCTAGAAAGGTACTTAAAAACAGAAAATGAAATATTGAGGACTCAAAGCCATAAAAATCAGAAAGAAAATGAAACCTTGAAGAAAAAGAATAAGAAGCTTCAAAAGCAAAACAAACTGATCTCCAAACAAGCATACATATGGTTTCAACAGAAGAAGGCATACAAGGAAAAATATCAAAGGTTAAAAGTTCTTCATACAGCTCAGGCCAATGTGGATACATTATTGCAGGCAGCAGAGGTGGCAGAAGACTATTGACAGGGGTTCAAAGACATTTTGTTTTTGTGCATGAGGGCATTCAAAGTCTTCCTCTTGGGGGAGATGTTGAGTACATTTTTATGCTTCCTTCCACTCCATAAAACCATACTTTTGTCCCCCAAACCATCCATTTTGCCTTCATTTTATTCCATATTTTCCATAAAACAACCTATGCAAGGTACATTTATCATTCCTTAGCTTAAGAATTGAATTTTTGATTTTTTAGCATTAAAATTAAAAATTTATCAGAAATTACAAGATTTGACTAAATCTCGTAATTGCTCCAAGGTTCGTGTACTTTCAGGATAGCTGGGCGAAATCAGAGACATGTGTCATGATCCTTGATGTACAAGGATGGATGAATACCTATCAAGTTAGAGATCTGAGCTTTCTAGGTGCCCAGTCAACATTGGTCAAACAAGGCCGCTTTAGCAAAAAATACCCTGTTTCAGCAGAAAATCATGGACAATTTTAAATTTTCTTGGGATTTGTGCATATTTTATGGATACGAAGGGGGTATTCGACCTTCCTAGCATATTTTATGGATCTGATCATCATCTTAGGAGACTTCTTAGAATTTCCAGTTTCAAACTTATTGTATAAATACTTCAAGACATGGACTAGTATGACATCTGATGTTGATGAAGAAAACTCTGAATTTTCAGTCTTGAAATCAGTTTGGTGTTTTGTTCTTGATGATGTTTATGAGATGATTATGTGAATGTTGTTGGAAATTGCTTCTTAACTGTGACCACTCTAGGTGTACAAGTGAAGCACTGGAGGGCCCCCTTTGCCAAGCTAGTACACTTCTCCTTTTTCATTATTTTCAAGTAAATTTTGGTATGAGATTTAGTTTAGTTTACATTTTTCTGTAGGTAATGCTGTTGTGTTTTACTTGATTTCAAAATTAGTTATGTTGCTGATGAATGTGGGAAATCAAAGCATGCATCTCTTGTAAAAGGGTTTAGTCTTTCTGACATTTACAAGCCTCTAAACTAGTTTGAATGCTTACTGATTTGAATGCTTAATATTAGTTGAATGCTTTTACTTTAGCTTGTTGATTAAAGGTAAGAGATCTATGAATACACCTTCTGTAAAGAAGCTTAACATTTCTTTCATACTCAACACTTAGATTAACTTTTGAATTATTTCCATTTAAAGAACTAAATTTATCTCTAAGTCCATACATTTTGGATGTGTCTCTAAGTCTTACAAACATTGGATTGACAATCAAATACACTCTAATTTACATCAGTAGATTGGAGACCAACACACACCTCTGATACGATTGTTAGTCTAGGTATAGAAGAAAACATAACTCCACACACTTGTTTATTGCATTATCATAAATGTCTATAAATACATTTCTAAGTGACAGTTGGTATTCACCTTCCATGTGGCTCTTCCTATCACCCATGAATATTCATATTTACAATCATTTTTACATAGGTAACACAATCCCAAGGATTACATGTCCAACATTTTTTTATGTTGCTTTCCATTGCAATTGGCTCTTTATTTGCTATCATTATTTAGCATATTTTATGATTTAGTTTAACCTATTGCAGCCATGCTTGAATTTTGAAGTTTCTAACCAGATTAACTTTGGCTATCCTTACTACTAATAAGTCCAAGAACAATGCTACTTAGCTCAAATTAAAATTGCACCTTTGAGAAGGGAGGATGGTACTTGGCCGACCATTTTTCGACTCACTATATGAGATCTCTCTCCATAATACAGAAGGGGAGCACTGCTTTCGTCTTACCGATAGATGCGTGGGGAAAGATTACCGTGTTATGAAAATTCCATTTAAATTAAATATGATGCTCATACAAGTCGAAGATGTGGGGTGGGATGTAGAGTCTCTCGAAAAAATCATTGATCAACTATGTGTATCATTGACAGAAGGGTATCGTGGGCCTTTGCATTTTTGGAATTTTGGAGTGGAAAGAACTAAGGAGCAAGGAATGAGGGGGAAACTTCCATGTTGATTTCAAAGCTAGGGGATGAGTGCCATAGTACAATGTTCAGTAATAGGAGGACCCAACTGTAGTGAAATTGTTTCCCCTCATCCCGGGCATTCAAAAAATTAGTGAGAAATTATTTAAAAAAGTAGGGGGCCCAAGCCATCTGAATCCCATAAACATAATGGTTTTGCATGAGAACGATCTTGATAAATCATTCATCCTTTTGAAATTTGTGAATAAGTTTATATGTAAGTAGTTGCGTGGCAAACCTGACATCTGAATTTTTAATTTCAGGGATTACCACCCCGTGCTTTCCCATACATGTGCCCTATTTAGAATAAACTTCCTCCTATGGTGCATCCTTTGCCTTGAGACTATTGGTCGGATCTTCACCAAAAGTAAGAATGCCTTAAATCCTATGTATAATGGCTTGGTCAATAAGATAGGGTTGTTACAAGCATAAGTAACTCCCATGCACATGAGTGAGGAGGAAGAAAACACATGACTGAATGACCCGAGCCCGTCCAAAATGTGGACATTCAAGGAGGGAGAGAATTCCATATTTATTTAGGGGTCACGCCCATTCTTACATCATCATTCTATTAGTTCCATATTCTCGTTGAATGACCTCTGAGTATTTGTTGACTTGAAGTTCAGGGAATTGATGGGGATCTCAGACGTTATAGTTGTCACACTTGAGCATGGGCATTATTCCGAATGGGATGCCACAAGGTAGAACTGATTCGAGAAATGGTTGATACTTCATGGCCTTATCCTTTGGTCATGAGTGGGGTTTTCTCAATGATTTCGTACTATATATGGAGATAAGGAGGCTGGAATGTCATAGGAAGGAGATGATTCTTAGACCTGCTAATGTTTTACTACAAGGTGGGGGGGGATGAAGGAGCACATTTGGAATATAGAGAAGATGCAAGGAAGTGGGATGTTGTGATTATTCTTAAGAAGATGAGATCATAATGACACCTGGTTGGTCATGCACCCCAATGATATTTCAATGATGGCTTAGTTGGACACGATGACCCCTGTTGGGTCGCAACGTTTTCTCATGTCGGCACAACTATTCAACTGTCGCTAGGGAGTAACGAGATTAGGTTTGGTTGGTTCTGGTAAGATCCATTGACTGACTAGTTATTCTGCAATGATTCCCAAATCGTATGTTGGCTCAATGGGGTTGGGGAAGAGCCATCTAGGGAATATCTACTCATGTGGTATTGAGGGCTGCTTAACCTTCCCAATATAACATTTGGGAAATAAGGATATAAGATGTCTCTTGTGCAACATGCGTTGAACATTCATATACTAGTTGTGCATGCTACACCATTGTTTAGCTATCCAATTCCTTTCACAAGGGCAAGTGTAACACTGAATGTTTACTTCAGGTCGAAATGTTTCTCGCATGGATGATTTAACAACTGCCCATTCACAATAAGGTTCTTGATGCGTAGCCCACCATCGTGCAAAAATTCTTATAAGCAACTTATCAAGAGTGTGAACCCTATGATTTTCAGGAATATATTGTATCCAAGTAATAAGTGTGTCTATCGGATCCAAGCCATTGGCGTGCAATATCAAAACTCGTTCCAACACACACTTCTTGTACTTTTTGACACATTTAGCTTAGGTGCATGTGAAAACTTGAATGGGCACACACACAACTTGAAATAAGCATGCAAAAAACTTGGAATGAGCGTGCACAACTTCATTTGTGCTCGCACATGAAATTAACCCAAAAATTTGGGTGCCAACACGCCCCCACCACTATTATTTGGCTCGTTCATGTGCTAACAACTTCATGGAATTACCACTACAATGGATAGGATAGTGCTTCTGAGATCTTGCAAAAACTCTCTAAAGAGACGCTTGGGCTCATTAATGTATCCCTGGATATCCTGCGTGAGATAAACAATGACTTCAGCTTCAACTATTGTGACCTAAGAAGTAGTTAGGTCGATTGTGTTGATTTTGTCAATGAGAGGGTTGAAAACAAATGCATGTAGGAAAGATGCGTAAACAATAACAAGGCCTTATCGGCCACATAAGTGATCATCTCAAACATACTCTGTTGCTTAGCCCGATCTACAATGATCTCCTTCATTTTCACTGCAATTGCTAGCATCACAGTGGCACGTTCCCCGAAGAGAAAAGAGGCCATATCTCTCTTTTGTTGGACGGCCTCTACCTCTGCCGTGTGAACTTGATCATGGATAGTAGTTAGTTCAAGAGGATTTTGCAAGTAATTCGATAAATTGAAGCTTTGATTGACCAATGCGGAAAACTCCTAGGAACGATTTTGGCTATCCTGGACGACTGCTAAGACACATGAAATCTGCCTATGTAGATCTGTCTCGTCCAGTGTTATTTTTTGAATCCATTATGAAGTTCAACATCTTGAGAATGTAGGACATGAACGCGCTTGGTGTCTGGTTGCGGCGGAAGCTCTTGCTGAACTTGTTCCTGTTGGTAAACCCGGGAATAAGCCTCATTAATACCAGTGCTCATTTCAATGTGACCGTCGAGGACGACTGCATATTGGCCCTAAGTTTCGGTATGTACAATCACTTCAGCTATGTGTAAGCCCTTAAATTTTTCTCAGGTAGCTTCAATTTCCTAACACGTCGGGATTCTTGTTGTAATTGGGATCTTGTAGCGGCATGACTAGAAACTTCTTGGTCAAATTGAATGCGTAACTAGGCCTGTTCATGGGCGATGGCTTGGTGGCGTTCTCCCATTTCATGCATCATAGTAGAGATAAAACTTTGGATTTTAGAAGTAGGGACTTGTGATAGGACAAGTTTGGTTCTGGATGAGGTCGAGGGGATAACGATGAGGGGGTCGACGCTCAACACTCTACTTTGACTGACTCCAGGAGCATCGATGTCATGGTTTGTTGGTGTTGGAGATTCTGGTAGGGAGGGAAGATTCAATTGCTAGTCCAGAGTATCCACCTTCTACAACATGTCTCTTCTAAAAACATGTTGTCTAGCCAACTACACATGAATTTCCTTCATCAACTTTTCTAGTTACCATCCCTAAGTGGGGGAACCCAACTCTGTTTTTCTTTTGGGATGTTGTTTGCTAGTGTTAGCTATGACCAGACTGGAGTTTGGATTGGGATGAGGGCAGGGTAAACTCTTCTTCAATAAGGCTCACCCAGGGTGGAGATGAATGATCTTTGTTTAAGAAAGAGTCAATGTCAATATGAGTGGCGGTCAGAATTTTGGATGTCTGCTTTCACTTTTTGGCTGCTACTGTATCTGTGCCAGATCCTCTCACATTGGTAATGCATTCAGTTGAGGGAGGATACTATGTATCATTGGGTTCGTCAACTTTGTCATCTACAACAGTCGCGACCATGTTCTATTCATGGAAATTCTTTGTCCTTAGCTCAAATTAAAATTGCACCTCCGAGAAGGGAGGATGGTACTTGGCTAGCCAATTTCGATTCACTGTATGATATATATCTCCATAATATAGAAGGGGAGCACTTCTTTTGACTTGAGTGTATCTACGTGGGGAAATATTACCATGTTATGGATGCTCATACATGTCAAAGATGTGGGGTGGGATGTAGAGTCTCTCGACAAAATCATTGATCAACTATGTGTACCATTCACGGAAGGATTTAGAAATTGTAGCGCGGGCCTCTGTATTTTTGTAATTTTGGAGTGGTAAGAACTGAGGAGAAAGGAATGAGGGGGAAACTTCCATGTTGATTTCAAAGTCAGGGGGTGGGAACCATAGTACAATACCCAGTAATAGGAGGACTCAGTTGTAGTGAAATTATTTCCCCTCATCATGGGAATTCAAATAGTTAGTGAGGAATTTTGTGAATAAGTAGGGGGCCCAAGCCATCTGAATCCCATCAACATAATGGTCTTCCATGAGAAAGATCTGATAAAGCATTCAACCTTCCAAAATTTGCGAATAAGTTTATATGTAAGTAGTTGTGTGGCAAACCTAACATTTGAATTGTTAATTTCGGGGATTACCACCCCGTGCTTTCCCCTACGTGTTCCCTATTTAGAACAAAATTCCTCCTATGATGCATCCTTTTCGTTGATACTATTGGTCAAATCTTCACAAAAAGTAGGAAGGCCTTAAATCCTATGTACAAAGGCTTGGTCAATAAGATAGGGTTGTTACAAGCATACGTAACCCCCATGCACTCGAGTGAGGAGGAAGAAATCACACGATTGACCGACCTAAGCCCGTCCAAAATGTGTACATTCAAGGAGGGAGAGAATTCCATATTTATTCAGTGGTCGTGCCCATTCTTACAGCATAATTACGTTAGTTCCATTTTCTCATTGAATGACCTCTATGTATTTGTCAACTTGAAGTTTAGGGAACTGATGGGGATCTTGGACGTTATAGTTGACACACTTGAGCAGGGGCACTATTCCGAATGAGATGCCACAAGGTAGCACTAAGTCAGGAAGTGGTTGATACTTCATGGCCTTATCCTTTGGTAATGAGTGAGGTTTTCTTGTTGATTCCATACTAGAGATGGTGATAAGGAGGCTGGAATGTCATATGAAGGAGATGATACTTAGACCTGCTAATGTTTTACTAGAG
>ML806941.1:12776-63233 GCA_009831015.1 Picea engelmannii | reverse complement strand
ATGTAGAGTCTCTCGACAAAAACATTGATCAACTATGTGTACCAATGATGAAAGGATTTAGAAATTGTAGCGTGGGCCTATGCAGTTTTGGAATTTTTGAGTGGTAAGAATTGAGGAGCAAGGAATGAGGGGGAAACTTCCATGTCGATTTCAAAGCTGGGGTGTGGGTGCCATAGTACAATACCCAATATTAGGAGGACCAAGCTGTAATGAAAATATTTCCCCTCATCATGGGAATTCAAACAGTTAGTGAGGAATTCTTTGAATAAGTAGGGGGCCCAAGCCATATGAATCCCATCAACATAATGGTTTGCCATGAGAATGACCCCGATAAAGCATTCATCCTTCCAACATTTGCGAATAATTTTATTTGTAAGTAGTTGTGTGGTAAACCAAACATTTGAATTGTCAATTTCGGGGATTACCGCCCCATGCTTTCCCCTATGTGTGCTCTATTTAGAATAAAGTTCCTCCTATGGTCCATCCTTTACCTTAAGACTATTGGTTGGATCTTCACCAAAAGTAGGAAGGCCTTAAATCCTGTGTATAATGGCCTGGTCAATAAGCTAGGGTTGTTACAAGCATAAGTAACCCCCATGCACTTTAGTGAGGAGGAAGAAAACACATGACTAAACGACCTTAGCCCATCCAAAATGTGTACATTCAAGGAGGGAGAGAATTTCATATTTATTTAGGGGTCGTGCCCATTATTGCATCATCATTTTGTTAGTTCCATATTCTCTTTGAATGACCTCTGTGTATTTGTCGACTTGAAGTTCAGGGAATTGATGGGGATTTCAGACGTTATAGTCGACACACTTGAGCAGGGGCACTATTCCGAATGGGATGCCACAAGGTAGCACTGAGTCGGGAAGTGGTTGATACTTCATGGCCTTAGCCTTTGGTCATAAGTGAGGTTTTATCAATGATGTCATACTAGAGATGGTGATAAGGAGGCTGGAATGTCATATGAAGGAGATGATACTTAGACCTGCTAATGTTTTACTACAAGGGGAGGGGGGTGCTGAAGGAGCACGTTTGGAATATAGAGAATATGAAAGGAAGTGGGATGTTGTGATCCTTATTAAGAAGATTATATCATAACAACACCTGGTTGGTCATGCATGAAGAGTTACTATCCCGTATCTTCTTCGAGTTGGCTGATAGCATGTCCCATTCTGGCCATTAGATTTGTTGTGATTGACATTGATCGACCCGTGTTGCCTTAATGTCGTTCTTTTCCATAGTATTTGTAATTAATTCCATATTTATTTTGAATCAAACAATTCATCCTCCTCTCAGTGGTATTAATGATCCCATAGTCCCAAAATTGGCTAAAGGTGACGCGGTAGAATGATCTGTCACATCGGTCATTATTACCAAAAATATGTTGTCGCCGACAAATATTTGAACTGACTAATGACTTAGACGACGCCACACTATTGATTCCCAAAAGCACAACATGGAACCCCTGCATGCAAATTTGTTTCAATGACTTATTACTTATATATATTTAAAACATACTAAATAGGTGGGACCCTATTATGTGAATAATAATGAAAGGCTCTTTTATTTGCTTGTGCTCTTTACTACCTTGCAAGATGACTTGACAATTTGAAATTCAAAACTGCTTTTTGAATGAATGATGGGGTTTAATGGCAATTTAATATTAAATAGGAATGGGAATAATGTTGTTTTAATGAGCATCTTGGTTTATTCTTGCTACACATATAATTTGACTTATTGATTTAAAATCCAAGCATGGGATATATATAGTTATGGCATATCACACTTATGATATTCTTGTTATTATCATGGGCATTGGTTAAGTTTTATAGGGTGGAAATTCTTCCCTAGCAAGGAATGTGGGACATAAGATGTATTTGGTACTAAGTGTTAAAGTATGTATATAAAACTTATGGGTTAATGGAAGGTGGCAAGTTTGATTTGGATTGAAATGTTATGTGGCACATTTAGTGGACTATGCGTTGGATGTATTGGATGCACTTGTACTTGGCTATAGTTGATGGAATAAATGTGAGAAACATGTGCAATTACTGCACGTCTCTCTAACCCTACGTCGAGGTCGCCACCCTCACTTGGTTCACAGTTGTGTTGGTTTCTTTGGCTGGTGTTGCCTCCATTTTTCTCGGCCTTGGAGAGAATAGTCATGCTTGTGCTTTTCCTAGAATTCTCCATACATGTATGATGGATCTTAATTCTCCATTCATGAAATATAGCTCCGCTCATAATAAAATCATGATGTTGGCTCTTAGATTTGCTTACAAACTATGTTTGCTTTTCGAAGTTTAAATGAATGTATGTGGGTATCGACTGTGTAAATTGCATTTAAAGTGGAGGTTCTCCCTGTTGGAATTTAAGTGGTTCAAGCTAATTAATGTTCCAAATTTACTTTTTGTTTGGGTTATGCGATAACATTGCGTCCAAAATGTGTGATTGTGGCAAATTTTTGTTTTTGGTTTCACTCATCTCTGGTCATTCAAATTCAAGGGTTTCTTTTTCTCTGTGAAACAAAAGAACAATTGTTTGCTTAGCGCTATTACTCGGTATTTGGAAGATTTGTAGCTCCTTCAAATTACCTGTCAACTATTTTTGAATATATGGGCGTATTTTCCTTGCGGCCACCATGAGAGGTCCGTGGAAAGTCTGTTATGATAAGAGATGGTTAAATGTGTTTTTTTTTCTAACCCTTGATGTATGTTTCGACCTTTCGTGCACGCAAACCTCAGTTATTTTATCTGGTGTATGGCAATTAAGAGATTCAAACTCTGGTCTTAATGCATGTTATAAGTGATTAACTCGACAATGGGAATATTGGTTGTTTGCGTTAAGTCTTGTCTCACTCGTTATTTATCCATGTGGGTTTTTGTCGATTTTGAAGTTGTATAATGTTAAAATAAATGATAAGCACTAGTTTCACATGGGGTTTCAAAGCCCAGTTTGTTAGTATTAAATTTGCGATGATGTCTTTATGAGGTGTTCTCATCCTCCCATACACGCTTGATGTAGTTTGGTTTTAATTGTTGGAATGACCCTACTAGCAGTGTTTTATGAAAACTCTGTTGATAAAAAGAAAACGAAGGGGAAATTAATGTTGTACAATTTGACAGTCCTAGAACTTTCGTGGGGTTTTATATTGGGTAATATGAAAACAATTGTGTGTTGGATTTGAGTTATTGAATAGAGAAAGGTTTTAGCAAATGATGTTGATGATGATTTTTTTTTAATAAATACAATTGCATATAATAGAACAATAATCATCTTTTCCCTTCCATGCTCTCAATTTTTCACTCATTATATGGCCCTCGGCTTCCCAAATACATTTTAAACATTCCCTGTTCTATTATTATGAATTTCATTTGGTTGAAAAAAGAAAGGATTGATAATAAAAGAAAAGGCTAGCTGATGATTGGTGTTGGGAAATTGGATATGGATACACTTTCTGTTACTTCTACATTTGCTTGAACAATATTTGTTGGTTGCTTCCCATCCATGCTCTCACTGTTTTTCTCATTATAACCCCCTCATCTTCCTGATATCCCTACCACTCCCTGTTCAAATGGAAAATTGATTATTGAGTGATAAGGTATTTATGGATGGATTGCATGTGCTTCTATGGTGAATTATCGAGCCAACCTTTTGATTTTATTTAGGTAGAGTATTGATGCATGGATTGTTAATATTTTTTCATGACATGTTGGAATATTTCTTCAGGATGAAATTATTTAGCAGGGGCAGAAATGGCAGAGGTGTTAATAGAGGAAGAGGAAATTGGTATAGGGGCCATAGAAGGCCACGATTTTCAATACATTTTGATGCTGAAACACATGAATTATATCATCTCTTTCAAGTTATGTTCTTCAACCTAGTTGTCCATGGGATCCTCTAGCCCTGACATGAGAGACCTCCCTTCCAGCCACATCAAAATTTTTTTGGTAACAATGTTCCCCCTCACGTGTCTATGCAGCCAGAACCGACTGCCAATGATGGTTGGCAAGAGATTGTCCATCAACCTGCTGCTCATCACCATGGTTGGTCTACTGTGTCTTTTCCATTACTCCCTCCTCCACCCCCAAAAAATCCAAATCCCCAAGCTGATCATGTTTTCTCACTCGAGCAGTCTTCTCATGCAAGTAAGAGGCTAAACACTGATGTTCCCAAACATGAGCAAGATAAAGGAAAAATGAGTGGCCACTCCCTCCAAGTCATCCAAAGATTCCTTTGAATATGTGTCTTCACGTCTTCATCTCAAAGATGATTGTTCTCACGTTATCATTGCAGTCCAGCCTCAAGGTTCCAATCATCCTAAGGCTGCAACAAAAAGATCAAAAGAGGACAACAATGAAAGGAGGTCAAATGCCTCTCATAGTAAATACGGTTTTTAATGATGATTAATGTTATTTTCTAGTTGAGGATAGTCTTTTTACTTTGACAATGTTTTGGACATCGTGGATATAATGCTATTTTTGGATATGGTCATGTTATATTTTGCTAATATTAAAATATTTTGATCATAAATATGAGAACGTGAGTTATAAGGAGGATGCTTGAATCAAATGATTGGGGTTTTATATTTCATGTTTGATGATTATTAAAAGAAATAAAAATGAGAGTCACAAGGGGTCCCGACTATTTAGTTATTATTTAATTAGACCCTTAATTATATATATTATTATTATTTGTCTCAACTAATTAGTTAAGCTAATTAGGATTAACTAAAGAAAGGTAGTTGAACTACCATAACTTATTGAGAAGGAATAAAATCTCAATCAAATGAAGAGACAAGGGGAGAGAATAGAAGGAGGACTTCAACCATAAGGTTTGTTCTATACTAGTGACATACTTTCATTTTTTATTCATTCTGAGTTTACTAGAAGGCTTAACCCTCTTGATGACAACAAGGTCTTATTGAAGGCATCATGATTCAAAACTTAATCATATATTTCAATAGCTTGTTTTAAAGGTGTATGATTTATTTTTAGCAGTCTGTGTGTTCTTGTTTGTTTATGAATTAATTTTCATGATTGATAAAAAATAACTTGCAGAGTCAAGTGACAACATTTTGTGGCAAGCTAATCCAAATCTTTAGCTTCATTTTTCTTTTGTTGTCAGAGTATTCCTGTATGGTGCCCATCAGAGGCTTCTAAATATGACTTTGGTCCCAACCCTCGTAGGGGTTTGTAAAGAGAATCCAACCTTGTATCTTAGAATGAAATCAATACAAAAGTCAATTTTCTGATTTCGGTCTCACATATGTATTTTGATGATCTGGTTCATTTTTTTTCTTTTATCTCCATGTATAGGCTCATGTAATTTATGTACACACTCATGTAATTTTTGTTTAAGTTTATTTCTTTTTTGCACAGTTACATATAATATATAAAACAACCTAGCATTGGTCCCTTGTAATTAATACCTTCAGATTAAGTGATTTATTTTTAAGGCTATAAACTCCAGTTGACATTCCCAACTATCTTGCCCTAGCTCGACAAGATCTGAAAATGCTTGAGTAAGGTTCTCCATACATTTTCCTCAACATTTATTTGGCAACCATACTGGGGAGATATCTGGTTGATTGTATCACGATTATCTTTCATTTTTCTGAATAATCCTTGACTGAGTATTTCCATGATGACACCTGTTACTAGATAACCCAATATTGGAAACAATCTTGATGACCAAACCAACATTGCATTGACCCTATTCAACACTATTTTAGAAACTGCTAGTACTCGTGCTGACCTTGAGCGCTCTTGGGAATTAATTGAAATGGACATAAATATTCACGAACGTTGGGAAGCCAGGCAAAGGCAACCCAAAAATCAACAATAACCTCCCTTTTCCTACCTCTTTGGTCTTTCATTTCATGTCCTCTAATCCTCACATATCTCGAAGGAGAAGCGGGTTGTCCCTTGAAGCTACCCTTATTTTTGAAATAGGAAGTAGGAAAATTTTCTTATCAACAGAAGAAAGTGCTCTTAGGTGAACTTTATCTGATTTTCCAGTTCACCTTTATCAGCTATACCTATCACTTTCAACATGACATCTGCGGGTAGTGGTAGTGGCACCAGAGGTGCCTCCTCCTCGCAACCTTCTGCTTCATTAGTAATTGGTAGTATATACAGTCATCAAGTCCCTATTCAATCCACTACCAATCCTGCTAAAGTTATAAAGAAATATGGGCTTTTCCAATTCGAGGAAGATTCTAAAACCACCCCATGACACATATCTTCTCCCTTGAATATGGCACCTGCTACCCACCCTTTACCAAAATTCAAGGAGCATTTACCTAGGTTTTCAAGAAATAATACCGTTACTACAAATGAACACCTTCTAGCATTTTATAATGCTTGTTATAATATAGGGGCTAACGATAATGACACTTGCATGCATTTATTTGTCAACTCCCTCGAAGGGAAAGATGCAACATATTTTTTTGATATCTCTCCCAAAATTATTTCCACTTGGGAAGATTTGGTTTATTGGTTCAAATCTACTTATGGACAGTCCAAGAGTCCAGATGAGTGGTTAAGGGAATACAACAATATTTCCTATAAATATGGTGAAACCATTAAGTCTTTTAACCTTCACTTCACCAAATTATATAATAAAATCCCTGAACTAATCCATCCTCAAAATTAGACTGCTTTCATGCATTATTATAATGTGTTACCTTCTCCTTATCGTCATAGACTTGAAGAGAAGGCTATTGAAAATCTTGGTTCTTCTCTTCATACTTGCCTAGAATATGAGGAACAACTCGAAAGAACGGGTCTCCCTAAGGGAGACTTGGTTAAGAAAACATATATGTATTCCCTCCTACAACTCGTGCAAGATATGAATAATAGGATGATAACCTACGAGCGAAAAGGAAATTCCTCGTCCTCTTCCCTTGGGGCATATTCTTCTTCCTTAGCACCTTTTAGGAATACTAATGAAAACACTTTTCAGCCAAAGGCCATAATTGTTATAAATAATAGGTGTGCTCATTTAACCATAGACAATATAGCAATATTGTCACCCAACCATAGGCCGAAGCCACCCCCGAGCACCTTAACCTCGACGAAGAATAATTCTAGAAGCAAAACCTAGGCCTAATAGCCAATCAATGTAGCGTACCTCTTGTTATCGGGCTAATTGTTAAGTGCATACACAAATCAATCCCCCTAACTTCACTATGAAACTAGAACAAAAGAAGACAATACACTACTCTTTCCTTAGATTTCAATTATCAAATGAGAAATGGATCTAGAACATACCTTTTAAATATCGAAGATCCGACTTCGCCAATGCAATCCAAGCTCTGTCGCGAGGTTTATGAGAAATATATGCAAATAAGCACATGCCAACAAAGATAAGAATAACATAGTCTATTTGATATGAAACTATGTATGTGATCAAGGAATCATACAATATGAACAGATAACAATCATATAAGAAAGAAAAGTATATCTATATTAAAGAATGTGGAAGAAAGATACAACAAGATGCCTTGATGTTGTCAGGTTCTTTCCAACAGTTCCTTGTTTCCCACACACTTCTACTCCATGGATTCTAAGATCATAGATCTGATAGCTAATCACAATCTTTTTTGACAAAGCAAATCTCAAAGCCACTCTAACCAAGATAACAATCTCAAGCCAAATTTCCAATCTACAAAACTCAAGCTCAAGCCAATCTAACTTTCTCCATGAGAGCTCCTCTCCTTTTATAAGCTGAAGAGGATAAGGTGAGGAGGTTAGGATGACCCCACTAAATCATGAAAGCAAGTAAGATCCAAACTGTATGGAGGCCACCTCACCATATAAGCTTTTCCTTCTAGAAGCATCGAGAAGATGCTCATTTTTTCCACATACAGGAATTTTCGCAGCCTAGCTATAGTGCAGCCTGCGAAAACTCCGCATCCTAGCTATAGTGCAGCTTGTAGA
The DNA here is from genome assembly GCA_009831015.1 of Picea engelmannii. Lineage (NCBI taxonomy): Eukaryota > Viridiplantae > Streptophyta > Pinopsida > Pinales > Pinaceae > Picea > Picea engelmannii. The sequence continues at coordinate 55,284 of ML806941.1, read as the reverse complement.
AATCAGGCATTTCCGCACCCTGTGTATAGACAAGCCTACAAAAATCCTCTTTAATAGGGTTTTTACAAAGGAAAATACAACTTCTTCTCTCAGTAAAAGTTCTTCTCCCTTCTTTCTTTAAGAATTCAGGCCACTGACCCCTTTGAAGGCAACATATAGGTTTACATCATTAACGGTCATAGGGATGACGAAAATAATGTGTAACAGAGAGCCCCCCAAAGTATGAAGTTAGAACATAGTGATAGCTGAAATACTTTGTCGAGTGTGTGTAGGGAACAAGGAACACGTCGGTCAGAAACCTACCAACAAACAAGGAAATACAGTACAATAATATATCATCACTGAGGTAGGCATTCCCATACTTAGAATACAAATGAATCAAAGCAAAAATGCTGACATGTGAAGATCCATGTCAAGTAAGACAGGTCATGGCCACCAAACATACACTGTGGATCCATGCCAATATGACTCAAATTTGAACATAGCCACCAAAAATACACTGTGGATCTATGTGTTAAAGACTCAAATTTGAACATAGCCACGAGACATACAAGTGGATCTATGCAAAAATACAATACGAATACACTCCAACGCAACCTGAATCTAGTAGAAAAGATTCAGGGTCTTCATCTCCACCACTCTATAGTACGAATCTAACCATGCGAATACATGTGTTGAAGTCGAACATGGTAGAAACCACTTGATTACCGGTCATCAATGAATATCGTTAACAAGTGCGAGGGAAATCACCATTAATGTCAATGACTCCCAAGGTACACTAGTACAATCCAACAGGTGCAAATTAATGAGCTAAAGTCGAACACTCAGCGAAATCTCCCGATCAGGGGTCGATAATGAAAACCAACTGTTGAAAGTGAGGAAACCTACCATTGAGGCATGCAAGTTCCAAGGTACTAATTAGTTTCTAAGTCTAATTCCTGGATGATGAGTTGAAGTCGACAGGAAAAGACTCGTCATAGGAGGGCCTTAATGTATCCCACATCAATGAAACAACACGGGTAACAAGATTTAAAATAGATCAGAGTAACAAGTGATTTAGGACTAACTCAGGGATGGTCGACGCAATAGATGGATTAAGGACTGCAGAAATGGCTGACGCAATAGAAGTATTTTCAGGTTGAACTTCTCTTTGAACATATTGATGACATGGCAACTGTCTTGGAAACACTGACTCAACAACAGGGATCATAGACCAATTTGTAATCTTATAAAGGAGTATGATCAAGAGACAAGTGGATTTTCCCAACCTAGACACAAATCAAGTGAAAGGGTGTCATGTTCAAAAGTGACTCTTCCATAGAATACAGACTTAGATACATTTCTTTCCCATTTACCTCCCCACCATTTCTGGCGAGTACCTCTTTATTTTTACACAAGCTTGAGGAGGATAACATATGCTTGAAATGTAAGCTCATCCTTCGGAAAAGTCCCTCAGAGTATGTTTAACGAACCCTAAGAAGGAGTTGTTTGGTCCCATATGGGTCTTTCGATGTTTGTTTAATGAGTCCAAAGAGAGAAAACTCAGGGTTTTTTTTATGTTTATAAAGTCTGAAAAGCACTTAAAGAAAACTCCAAAATGTCCTTTTTCGTAAAGTAGTTTGATGAGACCGAAAAAGAGATAAACTATCGCTCAACAGACATGCTTTCTAATACTTTAATGAGCGTGAAAAGAACAAGATCACTCGACAATATTTTCATGTTTAGAGAGTCTAAAAAGAGCTTAAAGGGAACTCCAGGGGGTTCCTTTTTCGTATAACCTTTACGAGTCTGAAAAAGTGATAAAAGGTTACTCAGTTACATTCTCATTGATTTACGAGCATGAGAAAGAACAAAGACTAAGCTCGGGATTGTTTTCATTTTTACGCAAGCTTATAACAAAAAAAAACCATGCTTGGGATATATTTTATTTTTTAACAAGCTTAAAACTAAACAAAACTATGCTTGGACTTGGTTTCATGTTTACACAAGCATGAACCAGAGGAAACTATGCTTGAGGTAATTAGTTTCATTTTTACACAAGATTGAACTAGAGAAAACTATGCTTGGGACTTCCCAACGCATAACAAAGGGATGGTTGGTACTTAGCCCCTAGCTTAAGAAACCAGTGGCTTAAATTTAGCATGAAGTCCAGAGGTTGGAAGCATTTCCCCCCAAGCTTCGATTCGTCCAACGAAAAAGGAGGATGAAAAGAAGCTTCAAATACTATACAAAACAAAGTACTTGACTCAATTGAAGAGGGGGAAAACTATTTCATTTTTTAACGAGCTTGACATAGAAACAAGTACTATGCTCGTGAATCCGGGTTCAATCCCCGGACCTCTGTTTCATTTTTTAACGAGCTTGACACAGAAACATGAACTATGCTCAAGAATCCAGGTTCGATCCCCAGACCTATGTTTCATTTTTTAACGAGCTTGACACAGAAACATGAACTATGCTCGTAAGATCTGTTTCATTTTTTAACGAGGTTGCTATAGAGACGCGAAAACTATCCTCAACTGGTTTCATTTTTTAACGAGCTTGAAATCAGAAAAACATGCTTAAAGATGGTTTCATTTTTTAATGAGCTTAAAATCAAAAAACCATGCTCAACATCTCTTCTCTTGATCATGGCTTCCAAGAGGACAGTGCTCTGGAAGGACACCATATCAAGGAACACAACTCGGTCATGGCCTCCAAGAGATATTCAATGGACACAAGACACACACTCTGGAAAGACACCATGTCGAGGGTCGCGACTAGGGTATGGAGATCAAGCTCCAATAGCCCTACTGAATAGATTACCATGTCAACTACCAGATCCAAGTCATAAGGGAGTGAGATTACAGTGAGAGGCTCATCGACATTGGCAACTGAAGGCATGGGAGACAACACCACATAATTGACCCGTGGCAAGGGTGACACCGACTGCATATACAAACTGTTTAGGGAATTCATTGAGTTGATGATCAAGTAAGAACCAACAAATGAAAGTTGATCAATAGTCACCACTCTGCCATCATGCGGGAAAGATATGACATGAAAAAGAGTGGACATAATAGATTTCATGGCATAGATATAATCTCTCCCAAGGAGTAAAGCGAAATCCAAGGGGTCTTGGACTACCATAACATCAATAAAGACAATTTTCCCTCCCAAAGTTACAGAAAATTGAGGAAGGATCCCTAAAGGGTGATTGGTTCTTCTGTTAAAAGTAAACATAGTTTGGGTAATTGACAAAAGATGAGGATAACCCAAAGTTTTCCAAGCAATGGAGGACAAAATAGTAACAGACGAACCTTCATCTATCAACGTCTGAGGAACGTTCTGGCCACAAAATTGTACTATAATATGGAAAGGAATGTGAGAGGGAAGACAAGGTCCAATTATCACACCCCAATAAAAAAGGATGGCCTCATTACTTGGAGGGGGTTCCACAGGAGAAGGAGGAATACCCCTCGACACGGTAGAGTCTGTATCAACGAGAAAAACATGGGCAGTATCAGGTTTACATTCTAGCAGGAGAGTAGGATCGACTGATAATAAGATCAGATCGACCACTTGGGTTTCATTCTCCAAGGGGAGAATGGGATCGACGGATGGAAAGGGATCGACTGCTTGGGTTTCACTCTCTGGCGAGAGAGTGGGATTGACCAAGGATGGGATCAGATCAACCACTTTGTCAACTGGTTCAACTAAGGATGTAACCATATTAACAACATGATCAATCAGATTGACTGACAAAGGCACTGGATTAATCATTCCATCAACTACAGGTGGGTCGAGAGTAAGCTTGTGATAAGCAACTGGAAGTTGAGGCTATGAAATAGTCATGTTTTCCAGGAATTTCAAGGCTTCATCCATACGAGGGAAAAGGTGAGTTAGATGAATCCCTTTGCATAACATACATGGGAACCTGGCTCTACTTTTCTTCTTCCCAATAGTATCGTGACTAGTTGACGAGAGGTCATCAACGTGTTGTTCAGAGGCTTACGACATGGGTTGGCGAGGGTGTGTAGACCATGCTTCTATAACCTTGGATAGACCAGGGAAATCCTTAAGAATATGGCTACCCTTACAAAGCCTGGAAGGGTACTTGGGCTTACAAGTTGTTTGGGTGATATTGACATCATTAACACTCCCAACATGATTAACAATTACTGGTTTCTTTCCAACATGTCTGGCAGTGGTTGGAATCTTAGACCCTTGTTTATTTTTATTCTTCTTAGTCTTCCTTTTCTTATTCTTCTTATCCACCGAGTTATGAGCTTCAGAGATTTCACTCAATGAAGAAGATGAAATATAAGAAGACCTTGCAAGTGAAGAAGGTGAAGAAGATCTTACTGGTGAAGAAGGTGAAGGATCAAGATGAGGTTGATGTTCTTGGGGGGAAATTCTTACAACTGAAGCACTAACTACATTCGGGATTACCTTAGTGGAAAACAACCATACCGGTAATCCAATTGTGAGACCTGGAAGGCTCAAAGTAGAGATGTGAGGAGGACCAATGTTTCCATAAGAAGGAAAAACAAAAGGTTCCCCTGTAAAAGGGGTTCCTTCATTGGTCATTCCGGGAACTGACGCCATTAAAACAAAGATCCAATCTAGAGTCCACTAGGGAAAACAAACAACACACACTAAAAATCTAGTAAGCAAGAAAGCAAACAAAACCTTCTCACAATGAGCACACTAGTTGGTGATGAAATCCAACGTCGCGAGAACAAAGTAAGAAGGGGTTGAGATAGAGTGGGTGGAAAATTTACGCTGACGACCTGCTTAATGGACTTACACCTTGGTGCAAGCTCCCACACATAATCATGGGTATACCCTCCAAGGAGCCCGAATGAGTTTGGCCAACATCGATTCCAGGTACCATGAAGACTTGCCCCTCCACAGTCACCTTATGTAAATACCCTAAAGAGATAGGCCACTAAGGTTACCAATTACGACAATGATGCCTGGGGAAATAGTCGACAGTCCAATCCATGTGCAAAGGCAGGGTATCTAGCCCGAAATAAACTCGAAAGGCTCCCACTCATAATTGTGGGTATACCTTCAAGCGACCCCCATAATACGCACAATCTCTACACCAAGACCAACAAAGCAGGGTGAGTAACTCTGCCAGTATTAATGCGACCTCATGATTGACCCTTTTGTGAGAAGGGTTTCCCAGGACAAAATTTAATAAGTGGATTTACCGCTCCCTAACTCAAGATTCTATGTTTGTTTGTAGCTTTGGAAAGTTATCTTTCACACTTATTCCAAAGCCCTACAACTAATCTAATGTAGGTGTGCTACCAGAAAATATATAAAAATGTCTAATCAATTTTAGTTGAGCACTTTATTTTAAGTATGTTGTTACTCAAGAGGAAATTGGCGTGGACTAAATGATGTTTTGACCGACTCTAAACAATGCAAAGAAATGAGAATGCAAATATTTCACTTCAATGAAAGCTATATTACGAGAAGGAGAAAACGTTTATCATTCCCATATGCACAATGTCCCAAAATTTTATTAAACTCATGAATATCAAGATTCTCAAGAAATGAGCAAAAGAGACTGTACACCAATACATCATTCTCAAGGATTTTTTTTTAGAATTCAAGATCAAAAACGCCAAAAATCATGCAATTTCGCTACTTCAAATGCAAATATGACCCCAATCTAATATAAAGCAAGAAATTAAAATTTTCTATTTCAAAGATAGCTAAAAGCAATAGAAAACCACTTCAAAACAAACACAACCCAAACAAAGTTTCTCGTTTAGCACGAGTTTTTCAGAAAAAAGAAGTGTTCTTTTCACTAAACAATTCTAAATAAAAACAAAGCTTTGTAACTGAAAGACACTCAAAGCAAGAGACCAAATCTTTCAAAAGAAAACAAAGCAATAACCAAGCAAAGAATGGCTAAAAGCAACTCAAAGACTATCAAGCAGACTATAAAAAGTCAAATACAGGCTCCAAAAGTTCATCCCAAGTGATCAAAGCAAAACTGGGTGACAGAAGACAAAAAGACTAAATCCAAAAAATTCTATAGGAGACATCACAACCCATTAGTAAGGTACAGTGCGATGATTTGAAGTTTCCTAAGGTTAGATATGGGTAGGGTGTAGAGATTCCACATTGGTCTAAACAATCAGGGTGCGACGATTTAAGGTTTCCGCAGGCTGCATATGGGATATAGTGCGGAAATGCCTGTAAACAAAGGAAAATTGGAAAAAGGATGGATGGATGGATCCCCCACAGACTCGGAGAACAAAACCTAGGCAATCAAAGCAAGAAAGAAAGATAGACTAGGAAAACAATCTGTTCCCCAATACGGTTGCCAATTTTGTTATCGGGCTAATTGTTAAGTGCAAACACAAATCAATCCCCCTAACTTCACTACAAAACTAGAACAAAACAAGACAATACACTACTCTTTCCTTAGATTTCAATTATCAAATGAGAAATGGATCTAGAAGATACCTTTTAAATATCGAAGATTCGACTTCACCAATGCAATCCAAGCTCCGTCGCAAGGTTTATGAGAAATATCTGCAAATAAGCACAAGCCAACAAAGACAAGAATACCATAGTCTATTTGATATGAAACTATGTATGTGATCAAGGAATCATACAATATGGACAAATAACATTCATATAAGAAAGAAAAGTATATCTGTATTAAAGAATGTGGAAGAAAGATACAACTAGATGCCTTGATGTTATCAGGTTCTTTCCAACAGTTCCTTGCTTCCCACACACTTCTACTCCATGGATTCTGAGATCATAGATCTGATAGCTACTCACAATCTATCTTGACAAAGCAAATCTCAAAGCCACTCTAACCAAGATAACAATCTCAAGCCAAATTTCACATCTACAAAACTCAAGCTCAAGCCAATCTAACTTTCTCCATGAGAGCTCCTCTCCTTTTATAAGTTGAAGAGGATAAGGTGAGGAGGTTAGGATGATCCCACTAAATCATGAAAGCGAGTAAGATCCAAACTGTCCAGAGGCCACCTCACCATAGAATCTTTTCCTTCTAGAAGCATCGAGAATACGCTCGTTTTTCCCACGTACAGGAATTTCTGCACCCTAGCTATAGTGTAGCCTGCGAAAACTCTGCAGCCTAGCTATAGTGCAGCCTACAGAAATCAGGCATTTCCGCACCCTGTGTATAGAGAAGCATGCGGAAATCCTCTTTAATAGGGTTTTTACAAAGGAAAATACAACTTCTTCTCTCAGTAAAAGGTCTTCTCCCTTCTTTCTTCAGGAATTCAGGCCACTGACCCCTATGAAGGAAACATATAGGTTTACATCATTAACAGTTATAGGGATGACAAAAATAATGTGTAACACCTCTCTCTAGAGCTAACACACAAGGAAGAAAGTCCAAACCATAACCAATAGAAAAATCGAGAATAAAGATTGTAGTAGCTGCAGCTGCAACTACTCCCCAGACTTGGGCTCTTCCCATTTTCTACAGTGTGCACTTCTTCACTGTTGCAATTTCAAGTTGTGTCCTCAAAATGAGCTCTAACATCCTATATTTATACTATTTTTCCTTAGCTGTCTGGGCCGACTTCTCATTCTGGAGGCTAAACACTTAATATTAAATATTTCCTTTAGCCGACTTGTCTTCTAGGGTTATGTCCAATGCCTTAGGGTTTCTTCTTGCTTCCCAGAATATTCTATTCTCATCAGGGTTACACATGGAGGTTAATACCTCCCGCAGCTACCATAACATCAACACTCCCTCCTAGCTAGGGAGGTATTGAAGGCAATGGTCTTGAGAACAAACATTCCATTCAACCAGTAGCATCATCATAGCCATACAAGCTATCTCATGATTAGATCACGAGCACCATCATCACTATCAATATCATATGATAGCATCAACTGCATCATATCTCGAAGCCATACTCCATTTGAGTAATCAGGCTTGATGTTGAATAAGTCACTCAATCCACAGAGTGATACAAGAACCATTTTTCTAATCCAAACATACGTCCTAGAAGAATGACTGTCCCAACAGACGCTAAAATCTACGCCATGGGATACATAGACCATTCTTGTAGGAATGTCAGTCTAGGACTATTTTCTAATTGGGTCATATGTACCATAGAGATCCGTCTCAACCTATATGACTTAGAAAATATCGGTCCTGAACCATTTTCCTAATCAGGCCACAATCCATGCCTCAGGAAAATACTAGTCCATGACATGTCAACAAACTGTCAACCTGGACCATTCTCCACAAAGAGAATAACTGTCCACCAACAACTTGTTCTATCTGGACCATTCTCCGCCTGGAGAATGTCTGAGCACACTAACTATCCATCTAGCTGATAATCATTTTCAACACTACTGATAGTCTACATGGCAATCAAAACAATGACATTCAACATAACACAACTGTGTCTATCCATAGTAGTACACAACTACTATTTAGTGGTACACAACCACACCAAGTAGCGCACAACTACTTAATCAGTGACACATAGTCACAACCAGTGGAACACATCCACCACAATAGCATACATCTACTGTCTAGAGACATACATTATCCATAGCAATCATATCATTTGATATCAACCTGCATAGAAACAATATCGTGATATAAAATAAGTCATCTGGGCCATTCTTCCACTCACATTTGTGAGATCTGGAAGATCGTCTGCCCTCATATAGTAAAACATCAACCATGGGCTATCTAGACTATTCTTCCCAAGCATGGAAGAATAATTGTCCCCGATTTATGAGCCTGGACCATTCACCTAACTGGGACATTCCTCCGTCACTAAAATATATAGTGCAAATTGGATAGAATGAGTCTGCCCTAGGGAATGTATGTCCCTGATTGTTGAACCTGAACCATTCACCTAACTAGGCCATTCCTTTGGCACTAAACATAGTGCAACCTGGAGAGAATAAGTCTGCCCTAGGGAATGACTGTCTGGACCATTTCCTAAGGAAATGACTGTTTTGCATCAACCTCCAAAACAAACCATTCTTCAAAACTTCTCACAACTGTGAACTTCGAAAGAATGATTACCCGATGAGGCAAACCTTTCTACTTGAACACTACTCAGAGTGATTGCCAAGAAGAATTATTGTCCTATACCATCCCCCCTCACTGGCCACAAGGGGAATCACTGTCTATGGTACATCAACAATCTATCGAACCATTTTCATTACGAAAATGACTGTCCGATTTGGACCATTTTCTGAACTGGAAAATGCCTATCCGTGAGAAATATCAAACCACTTTCCGAACTAGAAAGGAACTGCTCATCCTGGACCATTTTTCGAATTAAAAAATGACTGTCCATAAATCAATAACACATCAGTGCTACCTCCCAACCTAGGATTAATCTCTTCCTTTTTCAATAAGGAAGTTGTCTCCACGAGCCCCAACTTGCAAACTTTTCATCTTGGATAGAGGTTTTGCCAAAATATCTTCTATCTTCTCATCTGTGGAGATATATATTGGAGAACCACTTCTCTTTTCTAGAATTCATCACAAATAATGTAATGCTTGATCTCAATGAACTTCGGTCTGTCATGGAACACTGGTTTTCTCTGAAGGCTTCATATATCTCTGATCATTACAATATATCATGGTCGAATTCAACACTTCTGTTTCTTGCTAGCTCATGACATCGTGGCAAGGCTCAACTGAAACATATTCAAGTAACACTTCTTCTGTCATCATGAGAGATTTCCATGGATTAAAAATCCATCATCCCAGACTTTTGAGTAACTATTCTGATACACTATCTCTGTCATGGAAAGTTTTCACCACGCTTCTACTGTATATGAGATACTCTACATCAATTCATTTGAATCCATACAAGGTCTTCTTATACTTGCATACATAGGTCTCTTTCTGGTATACCTCAAAAACTTGAGATTGCTTTACATAAGGTTTCTTCCTCAAATGATCTATTGGGAGAGAATTCTTTTACAACCAACTAATGTAAACTTCAATCCATGGATATTGCAGGAGATATAATAGATCAGATAGAGATATATCTGATTTACGGGAACAAGCTGTTATCATAGTCTTCTCCTCCTTATGGAAGAACCTCTAGTTCTTAATCTCGCAAAGCTTCCATCCTTTTTCACAATTTCTTACATATACTGTTCTTCATCATAACTTCCATTTATTTCTTTTAGTGGGTTCAAACCAAGCTGGTAGTCTTGTGATTCTCGATATAATAACTGGTTGTTCTGACTTTTCTTTCTCTCTTGGAATCTTCATGTTCTTCCTCATGTTTCTTTTAGCTCTTGGGTCCATGGAGTTTTCTATAGATTCCATGCCCTGAAGATTCCAACTTCTTCCTTTCATCATAGGATCATGGATTTAGATGGACAACCAAGGATACTTTAAGGCTTCTTTTCGAAGAAGACTTCTTCCAAAGTCAAACTGAACACATGTTTCTTTTCATGGCTCTGTTGGCAGCCAAATATTCATGTCGTTTCATCAATATTTAAAACACAATTTTAAATGAAAAATAATTTTTAATAGCTGCCTCTTTGTGTCTGCGAATACTTCAATTATGATTTTTGTTTAAGACTCACTTGATTTATTGTTGCGTGTTTTTGAGTTTATGTTTTTTAATAAATTTATCTTTTACTCTTTTTTCAATTTCATGACTATTAAGCATGGATTTGAAATAAGATTGGCATAGCACATCATACCATTTCTAAAGTTTCTCCTTGTGAAACTGGATGAGTTTTTAAAATATCCAATGATCTTAAAATCCTTCAAGGGTATTCAACATATTGTTTTTTGAGTGTCTCTTTACCATTAGGATATGAGCTGATCGCGTTTGGGTTATGCCTTGATTGTTTTTCCATTTGTGTTTTGATTGTCACTTTACACCTTCACGATAGCTTTTGGTTTTAAACTTTGATATAAATATATAATTTGAATTCCACCCTTGACCGTCATATCACAGACTAATCACCGTCTTACATGAATATTGGCCGTGCTGTGAAACCATTACACCTTTGTCCTGCTTGCCTGAGCTCACATTCATTGCATCGTTTGGTGGTGCTTCATTTTTTGGGGTTAGGTTCTCAACAGAGGAGGTGGTTTTCGATTGCGTTTGTCCTTTGGTTCAGGGTTTAATCAATAGATAAAGTGGTAGTCATGGTGGTATTCTCCCGAAATCATATTTGTCGAGCCACCTTTGACAATGAAAAACATATCGTTTGTATCAGGTGGTTTCAAACACAGGCTCCTCCTTTTTACAGCTACTCGTATATTGTAACCAAGTCTATGGCCCCTGTGGTAAGGATAGAGCCAAATGGCTCACAGGCCTTGCTCTTCCACAATAATGTTGTGGATGATCTTGCAGTCTTTAGATGGGTTAAGTTTATACATTCGTTCGAGGGTTTCAACCTTGAAATCGCCCAAACTTTCGCCAAGACCTTCGACGATACTAGAGCCAAAATAGGTGACTTACAATTGCAAGTCAGTGAGGAATCAATAACGGAAGCCATGGGCCTGTCACGAGAAGGAGACCGCTGGTTCAATAATCTAAAAATCGAAATTATTCCTTGGCACCTGTTAATGATTTCCAGGAAGTCATGCTACGACGTCAAAGGTACACCCATAAATCTGTTCAAGCCTCAATGGCACGATTTTTTATTCATTATCAAGCAATTCGTCACCTATGAGGGATGATATGGATTGGTATTTTTGTTTCATATATGCCCGTTAATGGTATTTTTAGGGTTCAGGTTAAACATGCCTTTTTATCTTCTTAAAAGCCTTCAGAAGATGGCTAGATTTTATCTGAGACAAAACCCTAATTCACAATCTAGTCTCTTTCATCATGGCTTGATCCGAGTCTTAGTCATTTCTCATTTGTCAAAGGTAGGAAAGAACTGGAAAAATTTCCTGGTTAGGAATGGTTTTGTTTCACTCACACCTGAACCAGTAAGCGATTTACCCCTGTGTTTTGACGAACCTACCGGCCCTTGCCCATTGACTCACTCTCTGCAAGACCTTCATATCGAATTGTAAGTTACAGAAGACCCTACGTTACTTACCGAAACCCCTGTTGATTTTCATCAATCAATCAGAGACACACACTAGAGGCACAAATTCGTCCCTAAAAGTATTTAGAGGAAGTGCTGGATAAGTTGAAGGGTAAGGTATTTGTTACTCCCAATATTGAGCAAGATTTGGTTGATGTAAATGAAATTAAAACTAAGAAGCAGGGAAAATAGAAGACACAAAAGGTTCAGGATATAGATTTCAAGAACAAAAGGAACAACTGACTCCTTTCCAGAATGGCCAGGAATCGACGTCACAACCATGAAAAACATATCCCCACCATTGATATTGAAGACCCTATCTCTGTTGACGATACCAATTCTGATTCCGCTAAGATAAATTCACCTTGATACGATTTCATGTCTAAATTGCCTCCTTTTTTAAGAGAGCAAGAGGGATTCTCAGGTATCCAGTATGACCTCAAAAATATTATGGAGCAGGGTAAACCTCTTAACTCAGATCAAACTTGTCCATTGCCAAATCTAGAACATGTGTACTATGAAGCTTGCTTTGATTGGATCCAAAGATACTACCAAGACATCCCTTATATACAAGCTCAACTAAATCAAGTAATGACTCGAAACTTAGTTTTGGAAAAGGAAAATGACGATCTCAGAGCTAGCTTCTGATCAAATTCGCTCAGGGCCAACAAACGTTTCAAGAGATCAGGAGATGTGATCATAAAAAAACTCCATCAGTTTCAACGCTGTTGTAAATTCAGAATTGTCTGATGTTTCCTTTCAAAGTTCTGATTGGTAAACACTCTTCTTGTTATTCACGATTGGATTTGTTTAAATAATAACATAATTTGTTTTTATTTAGACCAGCTACAGAATCGTAGATTCTGTAGCTTGTCTTTTAATTTATTTATTTGATTATTTTCTAATTTAGATTTCATTTTTCTCTTTTCTCAGGTGAACAACAGATTAATGTGCAAAGGTTAAAAGAACGAGTCAAAAATTGGGAATACAATGAACTTGTAATTTCGTTTTTGAGAAACAATATTTGAATGATGTAGCTATTTTGATTAGTTGTCTCAACAGACCTATCTTTATGGTTATTTTGTTTTAGTAAATGATTTATTAAAGTAGATCTGTCTCTATCTTGTATGATAGGAGAAACAAACTAAGAATTTGGTTTAAATAACACTGCTTTCCCAGGAACAAGGGGCAATTCCTTTTGGACCTTATGATGGACTTATCATTTTGAAAACATATGGGATACAATTTACTTTTTGGCTTTAGTCCTTCTGTAGACTGTGCAATCTGATTATTGTTTGTCATATAATTTTTGGACATGGAAAACTTATTTGTATTGAATTAGCTTTAGAATGCTCTACATTTATCTTTTCATGTTGGGTTTACTTTTACATGGTTCATTATATTTTGGTTCTTTTAATATTTGTGACTAATCATCTATCTATACATTTTGAGTTTACATCGAATGTTGGGCTGTTGATAATACCATTTGATGAGGATTGGAGTTGATTTTGTTTTCAGCTTTTGGACAATTTAAAGTCACATGAGTGAAAATCTATTTGTCTTTCTGTTATCATAGATCTGTCCCGAAATAGAAAATATTTCCTTGAGTTTCTTTAGGAAATATCGTTCTTGATTTTTTATCATAGATTTATACTTGACAATAGGTTAAGTGGAGCTTATACAACACATAAAGATGAATCTAGCTTAGTACATTTTCTATACAGCTGATCAACGTTAGGTTAGTTAGTTTATCTTTTTATTTGATTTGTTAATTTACGAATGAAGAATGATTAAATCATTAAAACTTTAATGCTTTGTTCATTATTGTTATATCATTTATAATGTTATTCACTCATTATTTATTATTTTGTTATTCATAGTAAAAGAACATTTTCCTTTATTTTTGCATCTTATTTTGATCCATTAGTTTAAACCATCATTTTCATGAGGCTTTATTTAAACCTTGTAACTGTGTATATGTATTGTATAGAATATTACTATTAGTTAAGTAATCATATTAGTGTGTTGATTGATATGATTATACATTTAGTTGGTTTTACATCTTTTAATTATTTTAGAATCCTAGTTGGCTAACGTAGCCATAAAACCCGTCAGGGTAGATCATTCCAAACGACTTGGGTTAAATAGACAACCCTAGTCCGGATCTTCCCTTCTCGTTGACGATGTGTCATTAACGCCCGTCAACATGCTCCTACTTTCAATGGAAACATGGATAGATACATCATAATCCTCAATGGATCATATTATTTAGGATTAGTTCCCTCCTAATCCTTACTTCACGCATGAATGCATGCTCTTCTTTTGAAATTCTATAATCAACTCCCTCCATCTAAGAGAGTCCATGCTTCCGTTTGCATCCTTATTGCCTTCTGCAAAGTGTCACAAGTCTTTTTCTAGTTTCCTCTTGATTGCTGACTTCTTTCTATTTTGACTTCTTCTGGGTCTCTTCAAGTTTGATTCCGATTTCAGCTTATCTGGCAGTTGTTACTTATATAATAGCTTCCACATGAACTATTACCAAGGATTGTCAATGTACTTCATCTTCTCATGTGTATTGCTTGACTTGTAGTCATCATGATAGCAATCCTTGACTTATTATTCTTCCATAGTTATTGTTTCTCTTTGAACATCTTATCTTCTAAGAAATAAATATGCAAGATATGTACATAAACTATGTAAACATGGTATGTACAAGAATGATGAAGAATATTGTTACCTTGTCTTAGAAGAAGAAGTTTGTTTTATCCTGCTTGGCCTTCTTTGAGGGTTCCCTTTCTTCGACAACTGATGCTTCGTGTGTTACCTTCATTTTCTTTAACTCGGGACAATGATTCTTGTAGGGACCATATTTTCGACAATTGAAGCATTGTATTTTTGACATATCTTTCTCTTGATTTGGTTTCTTCCTTGAGTCAAACTTCTTCTTATTTCTGAATTTATTGAACTTTGTTGTGTAGGCTTGATCATCATATTTCTTTTGGGGTTTCTCTTTTGCACTAGTCCTTGATTCTTCTTGTGCACATCAACTCCAAAGTTCTTCAAATGTGGGATATCCCTTCTTTCTGTTCATGCTCGCGAAAAATGCATCCCATGTCTTGGGAAGACCATTGAGTACTATATTTACCAGTTCCTTCTCTGAAATAATTTCTTCAATATCTTGTAGTTGATCTCTTAACTGAGAGATTCTTACAAAGTATGATGTTTTGTTGTCATCATCATTCATTTTCATGTCACATAATTCATTCTTCAGACTCATTACTTGTCCGATATTTCTGACTGAGAAGAGGTTAGTTAGGGAACTGCACATCTTCTTAGATGAGTCAAGATGGGAGATGTAGGGTATCAAGTGGTCTTTTACAGAGTCCACTATGATACTCATGGAATTGATGTCATTGTCTTTGAAATTCTCCATAATTGCAATGTTTTGAGGTTCCTTCTATTTTCCTTCTTCGAACTGTGGTTCCACGATATTTCCTTTCACGATATCCAACACTTTATTCTTGGCAAGGATGAGGTCAATCCTTGTCTTCCATGCTATGAAGTTAGAATCTCATTCTAACTTGTTTTCTGATTTCATCGAGTAAGTCATAACTGATTTGGCTTGGTCAACCTTTGACTTTGACTTGGTCAACCTTTGACTTTGACCAAAAACTCAAACTTGACGTCTTAGCTTGTTGAGAGTACCAGGAGGTGTGCTAGGATAGGGCGCACTAGGCTATCCATAAATTAGGTCAATATCTTCACTTAAGGTGCCTCAACAAGAGGGTTAGGGTTTCATTGCTGCATAAAAAATAGACTGCAACTGCAATAGTAACTGAGAATAATCCTCCCAATCTATCTTCTAGAAGTTAGACTGTCTAAAGATAGGGTGGGACCATAACCTGTTAGAAATAATAGGTGTGCTCATTTAACCATAGACAATATAGCAATATTGTCACCCAACCATAGGTCGAAGCCACCCCCGAGCACCTTAACCTTGACAAAGAATAATTCCATAAGCAAACCCTAGGCCTAATAGCCAACCAATGTCGCGTACCTGCCTCCAAAGATAACACACAAGGTAGAAAGTCCAAACCATAACCAATAGAAATTATGAGCCTAAACCAAGAATACATATTGCAGTAGCTACAGCTGCAACTACTCCCCAGACTTGCACATTTCTCAGTTTCTACAGTGCACACTTCTTCACTGCTGCAATTTCGAGCTGTGTCCTCAAAATGAGCTCCGACGTCCTGTATTTATACTATTTTTCCTGAGTTGTCTGGGGTGACTTCTCATTTTGGAGGCTAAACACTTAATATTAAATATTTTTTTTAGCCGAATTGTCTTCTAGGGTTATGTCCAATACTTTATGGTTTCTTCTTGCTTCCATGAATATTCTATTCTTTCCAGGGTTACATGTGGAGGTTAATACCTCCCGCAACTACCATAATGTCAACAATAATGTCTCGCAGTTGGTGTAACTTCTGTGAAGAAAATCATGAAGAAAGTACTTGCGAAGTTAAGAAAAATGCTAGAGATAAGATCTTTGGCAAAAGGCTCGATACCACGATCATCATTTTAGATTGGGTTGAACCAAAAGATGTTATGGTAATTAATAATAGGAACAAATCTTATGCTTCCAAGGGAAAGTATGACCTTCCTTGCACTTCATCCACTCCAAACTCATCTTCTCAAAGTGATGATACACAAGCTGTTAGAACTTCAGATAACCAAAGAGTGTCTTCTCCTCTTCGCTCTTCTAAATATAATATCCTTAATCAATTGGCTAATATCAAAGTCGATGCTACTCTTTTGGACATGGTTTCCATCCCAGAACAACAAAAGCATCTCAAAAAATTTATGGAAGGTAAAATTTCTACCATAGCCAATCTATTTGAAGAGTCAAAGGAAGAGGATTCAACTGTAAATAAGATAGGTGTAAAATAATTTTAGGAACCTTGTAAAAAACCCCCCTTTCTATATCTCTGTAAAAAACATGGATAAAATAGCTCATTGTTGCCTAATTGATGGCAGGTTCGTGTTACACATTATTTTTGTCACTCTGGTGGTGTCTCTACAGTTATGTGTTCAGGCTCTCATAAGGACCTTTTGCCTGAGAAAAGTGAATGTTGTCTTCTTCCACAAAACATATTTTTAAGATGAGTTCGTAGGCTGACTATGTTGTAGAGTTCGAGAATCCTGATTCTCGCAGGAAAACCTACACCTAGCTTGCGAGGTGTTCACAGTCTGCTCTATAGGTAGGGTGTGAACTTGTTTCAAAGCTTAAAAGGAAGAGGAAGTTATGAAGGTTCTAGAAGAGGATCTTCTAGAAAATGAGTTGGCATTCGCATGGTTGGAATCCTACTGACTTCTTAGATTTAGTGGGATCATCCTCATCCCTTTAACCATCTCTCCTTCTCCTATATAATGAAGGGTTTCTCAAGGAAGAGGTTAAGCAAGGTTGAATAGAGAATTGATGAAAGAATTGTGTGAGGAACCCTGTTTGAATTGAAGCTTGAAGACTCTATTTGTCTATCAAGCCATACTAGACCTTCTTCATGCAAGTGTAGATCAAGTGTGTGTGTTGGAACCGAGGACCACTGAAAGGAAGCTTGTGACATCAAGGCGATCTAGTTGTATCTTCTACTTTCATTTAATATAATACAGTGGCATGTCCCTTTCCCATAAAATCATTCTTATTTTATTGCATAACTCCTTGATCATATGCATAGGTTGACATTGAATATACTTTGCCATCTTCACTTTGGTTGGTTTGTGTTGTCTTGGACCTGATTTCACAAGAGAATCAAAGTGAAGTAGGAACAACAGAGACCTAAGGAAGCGATATAAAGGTATGCCACTCATTCCTTCCTGATAGTAGATTCGATGATTGCAACTTAGAGAAAGAGTCATGTCCTGTCTTGTTTTGTTCTGGATCCAGGTGGATCTAGGGAGATCTGTTAGTGTCCGCATATACCGATTTATCCTATAACAGTCCGACCCAAGTGTAATTTAAAAAATTATCATGGAAGAGCTTGGCTTATCATGCACTAATGAAAATTCTAGAAGCATGCTCTCTTATAACAATTTGTATCAATCAACTATTGGTGAAATCAAGGATGTAACCTTAGTTTTGTGTGCACATCCCGAGATAAGAACAACCCTCAAAATCCAAGTAATTGATATGCCAATGAGTAACTATTCAATTATTTTAGGAAGAGATTGGAAATCCTTAACCGTTGGATACCTTTCACTTGATGGAACACATTTTTCTGTCCCACAGAACGAAAATAACATTATAGTCTTTAGGGAAGGAAGAATTTCACCGTATATAGAGAGAGTTCCCCAACCTAATGTAAATTATCTCGAAGAATATTTGGGAGTGTACTCTATCTTTGCTGATGAGGGTGACACTATGCTTGAACCGATTGATTTTGATGATGACATGTGGCACATGCATTTCGATGGCTAATTCTCAAATGAAGGTAATGGGGCCATCATCATTCTATATTCTCCTATAGGTAAAATCCACAATTTTTATTATAGGTTAAAATTTACTTTCACAAACAATGTCACTGAGTTTGAGGCCTTATTGTTAGGCATAAAAAATGCATATAACCTTGGTTGTGGCCACCTTACAGTTTTTGGTGATTCTGAAATTGTTGTGAATCTTGTATGTAAGATTTATTCACCAAGAAACAAGTTACTTAAATGTTATAGTCAAGCTGTTTGGATGCTCATTTCAAATCTGTTATCATTTAACATCACTCATGTTAAGAGGGAACTTAATTCAATGCCTGATAGGTTAGCTATTTTTGTAGCATCCCCTATTGTTGGGCCCCAACAACTCCTCCTAAATTTTTACAAAATTTAAAGGGCCCCCATTAGAATCTTGATAATTATAATGAGCTACAGAATCAACCTTTTCAAATAGTTCCATACCTTGGCTTGCTTTGAGACAAACTTAAGACATTTACTATAGTATGAGACCTTCATTGCGAGAGTATATGTCAAAATTTAGAAACGAGCATAGAAATCTCAATTTAAACAAAAACGTTAAATTTTATCAACTGTTTACTTTCATTTAAATTATGATTATGTGTTCATTCTTTTTCTCATTAGAAAGTTTGACTATTTTGAATAACGGGTTCAATACTTCATCAAATAATATCTTGGTTGGTTTTTCATTTTCACAAAATCATTTGGTAGGATTAATTATTATTATTATTATTTTTTTTGCATCTCATTTCAAAATAAAAATAAAAATAAAAAAGGAATTATCTATCATTTGTTTGATTTTGTGGAAACCCAAAATTAATATTTTTTCTCCTCTCCATCAACTTGAAGCTTCTAGAATTTTAAGATCATACTTGAAAGGAAAATATAACCAATATTTGTTTACAACTTATAGTTAGCTTTTAGTTTAAATTCATTTTAATTTTATTGTTCTAGATTTTGTTTTATTCACAATTTTTAGGTTTCTTTTTGTTTCACAGTTTTTTATTATCAATTATTTGGTACGGATCTGATCATGGCTTGATTTTATTATCTAAATATGTTCAAGATGATTGATCCAAAAATAATATTGGATTGCTGCAAATAAATTTATGAGCAACAACAAATAAAATTTGGAAATGCGTCAAGAACAAATAGACGATTTTGCGGGACTGATTACAGCCAAACCGTGAGGATTATGAAGAAACGGTTGAAAACCCATCTCCAAAATGGACCTATTTAGCTTACAAGGAAGAATTTTCCCCCAAAAATGCATGATTTGAGAGATATTTGTGTCTCTTTATGAGACAAATTTCAGGTGGCGGAAATTATTAGTGACGCCTAGACTCTTCATTCATTGTATAAATATATGAGAAAGTTCAGAGCCAAGAGATCGAAGAAATGGAGAGGAAGATTTTAATCCTTTTTATTTTGTATATTATTTCTTTTGTAAACTTTTTTTCTTTTCCAATGTAGTAACGGATGGTTGGAATCTTTGGGAGAATGGACAAGTATTTTCAAAGAAGAATATGGAATTCCATGTTGCTTAATGGCTTTTGTCCTGTGAGTAAAATAGTTTTATTTTTATTATAATATCTTCATATTCTTTGAATAATTGATTATGCATTGATTTAAAATAGCTTTAGTCTATTTTATCAATACATGGTTAATTGCTATCATTTATATATTAATTTTTTCAATCTTTAAGAGTCTATTATCCCAAAAGTTCTTCCTGGACCATATGAAGAACACATTTTGTTTGAAACTATATGAGAAAATAATTTACTTTTTGGCTTTTGTCCTGTGTAGACTTTGCAGTGTTTTTTCATTGTCTTCTCATGTAATTTCTTGATGTGAAATGTTATCTGTGTCGAATTAGCTTTAGTCAGTTCTACACATAATATTTTATATCATGCTTTTCTTTATGTTGTTCATTATCTTTTGGTTTAGTTTATATCTGTGACTGATAATCTATTCAAGTATTTTGAGTTTACATCTGATGCTAGATAGCTGATAACACCATTCCTGAGAATTGAAATTTCTTTCATTTTCAGTTATTGGACATTTCAAAGTCACAAGATACATAATTATTTGTCTTTCTGTCGTTATAAACTCACTCTAGAATATGAAACACTTCCTTGAATTTCTTCAGGAAGTAATATACTTGTTTTTGTCATAGGTTTACACTTGACACAGGTTAAGATGAACTCATACAAATACAGAGAGATGGATTCAGCTGATCAGTGAGAGGTTAGTAGGTGCATTGCTTTCTTTTATTCAGATTTGTTTATATATGAATGAGATGATGATTACATTAATTAGCTTTGACTATTTCTGTGTCATTGTTTCCATTGTATTTTCTTAGTATTTATTAGTTTAAAATCTTTAAACATTAAAAAAACAAAAGGATTTTTGTTCTTACTTTATCTTATTTTGAAACATTATTATGAACATTCATTTTCGCAAGATTTCAAGTAAACCTTGTAAACTGTATATAGATTGTTTATAGTCATTTGTATATTCACCTTTTTTTTTATAAACATTAGTAAGTAATATATCATTTGTTAGAATCATAGCTTTAGATTAGTTTATTTCTTTTACTATTTTTAGGACTTTAGTTGGCTAACAGATCCATTAAATCCATTGGGTCAGATCATACCAAACGACTTGGGTTAATTAGACAACCTCGGTCCAGATCTAACCTTCCAGTTGACAGTGTGTCATTTATGCCCATCAACAAATGGTGCTAGAAGGAGGGCCGATGTAATTTTAATGATTAAATGTTTTACCCCTCAGCCTGTCATAATTCTAGATTTATAAATTCTTCTTTTGTGTGATCTTGAAATGCACTAGAAGATAGGTCAGACTGACAAGCTGACATTGCAGGAGTCTTTGTTTCGAATGTATTTAATTCCCCATGGATCCCGAAATCACTGTGTTGGAACATGATTTCCACTTCTCATTACCTGATATTCCCAACGAGATAGTCTCTCGCTTGTCCAAACTCACCTTTGATGGTGGGGGGGATGTATCTACTAAAGACAATATTAACAAGTTTTGGTGTAAATGCATCAAGCATGATATTTCTGATTTAAAGGTTTTATGCAGATTGTTCGCTTTTACTTTTAGGGGTCGGATTAAACATTGGTTTGAGTCTTTTCTAGCATATCACATTATTGATTGGTTTTAGTTTGTAGATGAATTTTTAGATGCTTTTGAAAACTATGATTACAATCAATTATGTGAAGAATTTCAAACTTTACTAATCAATGACAATTCATCTCCAGAAGGCTTTTCAACAAGAGTCCATCATGTTCTCTGTAAATTTAATCTCGATGACATGTCATTTGTACTAAATCTCTTCTATGATGCTTGTGTCCCTTTCATCCATTCATATTCAATTGCGAATGATGAATTGGTTACAAATCCTATCACTCAATTGCTAGAAGAATTTTGTTCGCAGGATGAGAGGAATTCATCCGAAAATTTTGAACAAGCAAGGGAGGTAGAACCTATTAAAAAGGTTCTTACTAACAATCAAATTGGGTTTTCCTTTGAATCATTGTATACTCAGCCCTCGACCATCATGGAAGAAGATTTGATGTTGGGTCAAGGTGAATGTCCATATTCTTCTAGCTCTTTCTCTAATCAGTACTTAAATCCAGTTATTGAAGAACACTTAGGTGATGAAAACAATATTAAACATTTTAACATTCCAATGAGATTGATTAGAGATGTAGATCTGGAATTGGAAGAAGAAACCTTAAACCTTCATCCACAAATCATACCTTATCCACATGAAATATTAGATTTTTTTCATGAAAGTTTTGAATTATCTATCATACAGGAGATAGATTTCGATGATCATATTATGTTGAAGAATTTATCACCAAAACAAAGTGACAGTTTTAAGAAAAGTGAAAAAGAATGTCTTGAGAATAATTCATAGCTCAAGAGATTCTTTTCATGTGTTCATTTCTAATTCCTTTTACTCTTTATATCTTGATCTCTTCTTAGATTCTAGTGGACATGATACTTTACCCATGGTATATTACTCTTTTCCGTCACAACCAGATCTTTTCGATATGCCAAGATTTGGTGAAATTAATTCCAAACATAACATTTATGAAGTCGGATTTGATTCTCTTTCACTTTCATCACTCGCATGGGAAAAAGACACATTGCAAGATGATTTTACATGATTTATTTTTGAAAAATACAATTCACTCATTCTTATGGAGATCGAATATTCTACATTGCATATTCGTTTTTTGATTAGTTCGAATTTTAATGTTTATGCTTCACATTTTGAAACGATCAATCTCATCAAAGGAAGTGTTCAAAACAATAATCTAACTGATGTCATGAATCCTCTTATGATGTGTTCCCCATTGATATATCTATTTCATCGAAGTCATAGTTTGCATCTTAATTTTTATGACAGGATCTTAGAATGACTTGAAGATTCGTATCTAAAAAATCTTCATAATAAAGATAAAATTGTGCTTTCTTTGTTTCTACATAAATATCTAGGAAGTAAGCATGACATGATTTTTTTAGATCCTTGATGTGAAGAAATTGATGAAAACTTGGAGAATTGTCAGGAGGATGGGGCATTTCGGCCTTGGCTGATGGTTATGTCAGGTCCCCATAATATTAACAAGTTTTCAAAACTTACTTACACTCTTCCATGCCATTATGACCCATATCACGACAAGATCACATAATGGTTGGAGGATTCATACATCAAAAAGTTTCAAAGGAATGGTAAGGTCGTGCTTGTTTTGTTTTTAAATGAATATATAGGAGGTAAGCATGACATATTTCTTTTGTATCTGCAAATACTACATTCTTTTATTTTGATTTTCGACTTTCTATGCCTTGCAGGATTGAAGATGCTCTTGTGGCTGCACTGGAAATACGATTTTACTTACTGTTAACACTAGGAGTCACCTTTAGATTGCATGGAAGGCAAGCCCAATACCCATCAAGTTATATGTGAATGAAAGAGTGTTTTAAAGGGTCAAATGGAAAAGGAATCAAATGGTAATATTCTAACTCAAAAAACAGGGATAACATGCACCAACAATTAAGGTCTTGGCTAACTTCTATCAGTAATTTGGGAGTAAGTATGAACAGAGGGAAGACTTGAGTGAGAGGAGTGTAGGGATTGCTGCAAACATCAGGTCTACAAAAGTCTAAGGAAGAAAGTTTCTAATCACAATATCTTCTTGACATCAGAAACTAAAGAAGCTAAATAAACATATGATAATATAATGGTCAAACATCCACCATAACATCACCACAATAATTCATGTGAATCATTCAAAGCATGAACATTTAGCATCAGAAGCAAATAGACTGAAAGAGAAGCTATTTTCTATTAGCCAAAAAGTCTTAACTCCAGTACTTCACTAGATCATAGTCACTTCATCAAAATATTACAAGTAAAAGGGAGCCTTGCTCAACCATCCGAACCTACTAAAGCAATTGATATATCTATATATAACAAGAAAGGGAGGCAACAACTGGAGGTACGAGCTGGCCTGTTTCCCTTGAAAATCTCTAAACATTTATTTGTTCTAACAACTAGAATAATAGCCTATGCTATAAAACAGGGAAATGTTGGTGACTAATCCAATCATTCTTCTAAATGCTTTGATCCTCTTTTACTGCTCAACTCCTATTTTTCCATGTGTCCCTTTGGAGGCTGTAGTTGTCTTCAAAATGCTAGCTACTACTTCTGTAACTTTCTCCATCATAAAATTATCCAAAAAGCTGTTGGCTTAGTCCTCCTAGATTCCTGGTGTTTGCTGGCAATTTCCTTGGGTAGCAACTCTGGGTAGCACACCGTAAAATAGAACAAGGAGAGAAGGTAGCGCCTGTAGGTAGCGCCATGGTGCTGTATATATGCACCAACATTGGTCCTCTGTTGAAATATTGGGTAGCACCTGTAGGTAGCGCCCTTGTGTTGTGCCTGTGTGTAAACATTCTCCCTGCCAAATATTATGTAGCGTCTATGGGTAGCGCCACTGTGTTGCACCCGTATTCCGATTCTGTTCTCTGTGGAATATTACACAACGCCTTTACGTAGCATCACTTACTCTGCGTCTCTTACAGGTTTGGGTAGCACTGCCAAAACATAGCGCCTTTCAATCTTGAATATGTACAGAGCAGTGTGTGTCCTTTCATGATGACAAAACCATTTTACTTAGGTGCCTTGACCATACCATAGGTAATGCCTTTTACCACTGGGTGAAGCTATAACTTAGCAAAATTCAAAATCCATATAGTTAAATGCCTAGAAGCTTGTATAGATGGCACAACTAGTATGTGCATATCAGTTAACCCTAAAAAAAGAACAATTCTAAAAAATGGGGCTTACCATTACCAACTAATTTTTCATTTTAACACTTAGCCTCACACTCTTTCTGGTAGAAAGAGGATCTTCAATTGACACACCAGACTTCTTTTTCCTAGCATTGACCGACTTCTTCTGTGTAGTCGTGCTCTCCTTAGTTGCTAGTTTATCATCCTCAATGGTAGCTTCAACCAACACCTATAAATTCCTTTGGGCTACCTCATCTTGAAAGTGTTTTAACTCTGCCTTTAACTTCTTGTTCTGAGACTGAAAGCCTATGTTCTGTCTGTAAATATTCTTCAGTTGTTTATGAAGGGGTAGAGCCTTTCTCGCTGCAAACCTTTCCAAGTCAAGGGTATGATTGTAGCCAGCCATGAGATCTTCCATTTGAGCCAAGTGGACCTTGTCTTCTGCTTTAAGACGAGCTATTTCTTTCCTTGCATCTCTAAGCTGCTTGATAAACCTTTTGTAGGTCTGACTGTCAGGAGGGACAATGGCATGATCAGTCTTAATAGGCTTCTCCTCAAACTCCTCTTCCTCTTGCATGGGAAGTGTTTTTTCCACCTCATCAGGTTTTTCAGTGGCCTTACTTTTACCCTTCTTTCTCCGCACAATGGTTTCTTCATTTCTTACCACATGCTACTCGAAGTGTTTCATAGGGGTTTCCTCTTTTCTCTCCAAAGGTCTTTTAGTACCTTTACCTTTATGTACAGGGGATTCTTGTTTCTTTCGACAGGCTTCTCAATGCCTTTCTCAGAGGTCTCATCTCTCTTCTCCAAAGGTCCTTTAGCACCTTTACCCTTCTTCTTTTGTATAGGGATCTCTGGTAAGGACTTCTCTCTATAATCCTCCTTAGGAATTGATGACCTTATGAAAGGTCTTTTACTTTTGATTTCGACTGCTGGAGGAGAAGGGGAAAAGAGAAGCTTCTTCCCTCTCTTAGATGTAGCTTTGGTAGAAGGAGGCACCTCTTCTAACCCTGGTGGAGGAGGTGGTGAAAAATCTCTGTGTGGAGAAGGATAGACTTCCTCCTCAGCTTCAATAACCTACTTGTTGACCTTTGACACTTGAACATGCGCTCTGCCCTTTCTCTTCCTACTGGTCCCTAATTTGGTAGCACTGGTAGGTGACAAAGAAATTGCCCTCTGTGATTGAGGAGTGGGTGCTAAATCCAACTTAAAATGAGAGGTAACCAAATTTTTTTCCCATGAAATATCTTTCTTGCCCAATTCCTCAGATACTAGCATTCTGATTAATCCAGAGTGGAAAAGACTAGAATCCACATTTTTAGATTTGGCCTGTATCCCGTATGAAATATTACCTATACTCCTCAACAAGTAATAAGGAATATTCATCTCAACCTTACCAGTAAAATGTAGCAACAATCTTATATGGTACTGGTATAATGTGTTGAATCTCCCTTCACAAGTAAAATATCTCTGTATGATCTTCATTAGTTTGTCAAATTGTTCAATTAATTGGCTCCTTGGCATACTTTTGAACATGTCATTGGCTTGATATTCAGGTTTGAAGAGATATTTTGCATAAGTTGAACTCAAAGCCATGGATTTGAACCACCTTTCACCTGTAATGGGGATCCCTGTTGTAGCTGAGATGGAGGCTTCAATCACTTCAAACTCCAAATCCCCAACCTTAGTTTTCTTACCATCAAATTGCAATGCAAACTGTCTTGCTACCTCTGGATGACCTCTCTCCATGTTCTGACAGAAGGAAAGGCACCCTACTCTCTGAAAGGCCTCTCTTTCCATGGGTTCTGTATTAAAAAGAAGCATGTCCACTAGTTCTGTCCTAACTATCTTGCCTCATTTATGTGCCTTCTTCAATTTAGGGGTCTCCATGACTCAGAATGAAGGTTCTTAAAAGGTTTGGTAATGCTCAGAAGACTTTGAATGGGGTTTCAAATATGCAAGGCCGACCCTATGCAGCTGAGTAAAATGTTTAATTTCAAGATGAAAGGAGGCAGGGGAAGCAACGAGAGGTTAAGCAACGCCTCTGGGTAGCGCAATGCATACGCAGATGATAGACCAGTCTAAATCTTGCAACTTCAAGGGCTAAGGCAGACAACATAAATCTGACTCATATATGGGCCATGAGGTTTACAGGTCTGAAAAAGAGAGGAGATGAGGCTAACATACAAAGATGAATCTTTTACCGCTGTGCAAACTTAGCAAAACAAAAACCAGATCATAAATTTCCTGTGAGGATTAATACGCAGAGGAGGTAACAATGGATACCTGTGTAGTAGACACCTGTTGAGATCTTCATGGCAATCATAGGATGAAAATGAGGAAACTTCAGCCCTGGAATCTCACATAGTAGTAAGATTTGGTTGACATGCGGTTGCCTGACTAGAACTGGAGAATTCACACAGCGCAACACTGTTGAGTTTTCAAAATTAGAAAACGTTATCAAGGAACATAAATGCAAGATATTTTGAAGGCACTTTAACCAACTTCTGGCACTGAAAACAAGGGATATGGTATCGGTCGTGGCAATCATGACTTGTGGTGGCGGTATGATAAATGTGACAGGGGCTACAGAACTACCTGATGAGTAGGCAACACTTCCAATTCAAAAATATGATTAGATAGGTAAGTGAGGACAATGAGGCATGATTGTGAGGTCATGAGTGAGGAGAGAGGTGTGTCACATCAGCCTGATCATGGGAGGTATCGACCTAGGGGAAAATCATGAAAGGGATCAAAAAGAATAAACCATGAGCTAAAAGGGTTCAAAGATCAAAAATCAAATTGAGGATCAAAACATGAGCTATGACTCAAAATTTTAGTCATCCAAGGGGTCCTAACAAACATAACTTTAAAGGGATGAACAAATTATTTAAAAAAAATTAAAATCTAAGGCTTTAAAAAAGGTAAAAACAAACTAAAAGACCCAAGGCAATTTAGTGTGAAACAAACTAAAAGACCCAAGGCAATATAGTGTGATAACACTTAGTGTTTTGATATATTTAGTAGTTTAGAGTAGGTTTAGGAGTAGGTTTCCTTTAGTTTTATTTCTCACTGTTTCTCTTTGAAATAATGCATTTATGAACACAAGTGGGTACACCAAGAGAACCATAATATGAATGTTGTCAGTGAAGTCCACTTTAAATATTTTTCTCTCTGCTTTTCATTGAATATTTATTTTCAAAAACACAGTATCATCATGAAAATTTTAAATGGAAAGTAAAGAGATAAGTAAATTTGAACTGTCAATTCAACCCTGACGCAAGGTGCCACGAGTAGGACTGCACTCATCTTAATAAGTATTTTTCTATTTTCTTTTAGTCTCTTTTATTTTTAATAATAATGCTTGGTCAAAGTAACATCTCATGCATCACTATCTTAAGAAAAGAACTTGCTCACACATGATATTTTATATGATTTAGTTCTTCCTTTATTTTATAGTGAGATGCTAGTGGATCCAAAAGCTCAAGTTTATCTTTGGCCAAAATCATTTCCCGAAAAGTTTTCTTTTGCTGTTTTGATTTTGTTTACTTCTGATTGAATCCCATTAATAAAATTTGATTTGGTTTGCTGTGTGTTTTTTGTTTTCTTTGATTGTTTTGAATGAGTTTTCTTCTTGTCTGTCCTTTTGAATCAATATATTTATGATCAAAGAGAAATCATCGAAAGAAAGCATTCATTTAAAGACTTGTGTTTTTCAAGCAATTTGAAATATTTCAAAAAGATACTGATATTAAGATATAGCTCAAACAATTGATTTTTAAGTCAATTGTCACTTTCGTTTAGTCCTCGAATTGTCTTTGCCAGAGTATTACACCAGAGATATGGTTTAAATATTTGAGAATTATGATGATCTTTAAACTTTTTACACCGTCCATATTCTTAAGGAATCACTTTTAAGTGCTTCCCCATTCTCTAGATGATTTCTTAAAGAAAATCTAAAATCTCTAAACCATGATAAAACTTCTAGTTTTGAAAGAAAATAAATAACATGATCAAATATTCACCTGTATTGCAATTAACCTCTAGTAGCACCCTGCTCTCTTTGTTATCAAAAAATCTATAATTGTATTATTATTTAAAAGTGACATAAGAGGGTTGGAAGCACTTAAGTGTGGGAAGTGTGTGTAAACCCATCGGGGTATTGAACATGCTCGCTGGCAGCGGGTAAATGCACACATGATACCAAGACAACTTTGTCGGGGTACTGAATAGGCCTGCTGGCAGCGAAGCAATGTCGGGTCGAGAGATAACAGGTATATGCTTTTAAGTTAATTTTTATGGAAGTATACATCATGTGGATAGACAACTATTGGATGGGATTAAAGTACTTGAGTGGGTTAAATGACATCCCTGCCGAGGTTATGGACTCCTACTGGTAGTAGTGGCTCTATCAATGGTATTGAAGTTCTTTTATAAACATCATGACTCTTTGATTAAGACATTATTTCAGGTTATAATCCCCTGCAAAGAAAATTCTATTGTCTGGTTATAACATTGAGCTTATCCTAATACTATATGGTCTCAAAGTGAATTTATTTTAGGGAGCTTAAATAATTTTTCAAGTCTTATTCCTTTCTTCCTGAGATGAAATCTTACCAGATCAGAGATAACTACTTCACCCAGTAAGTCGCCATTTGTTGGGCCCCAACAACTCCCCCTAATTTTTTACAAAATTTAAAGGGCCCCCATTATAATCTTGATAATTATAATGAGCTACAGAATCAACCTTTTCAAATAATTCCATACCTTGGTTTGCTTTGAGAGAAACTTAAGACATTCACTATAGTATGAGACATTCATTACGAAAGTATATGTCAAAATTTAGAAACGAGCATAGAAATCTCAATTTAAACAAAAACGTTAATTTTTATCAACTGTTTGCTTTCGTTTAAATTATGATTATGTGTTCATTCTTTTGTTCATTACCAAGTTTGACTATTTTGAATAATAGGTTCAATACTTCATCAAATAATATCTTGGTTGGTTTCTCATTTTCACAGTATCATTTGGTGGGATTAATTAATTAATTAATTTTTTTTTTTTTGCATCTCATTTCAAAATAAAAATAAAAATAAAACAAGAATTATCCATCATTTGTTTGATTTTGTGGAAACCCAAAATTAATATTTTTTCTCCTCTCCATCAACTTGAAGCTTCTAGAATTTTAAGATCATACTTGAAAGGAAAATATAACCAATATTTGTTTACAACTTATAGTTAGCTTTTAGTTTAAATTCGTTTTAATTTTATTGTTCTAGATTTTGTTTTATTCACAATTTTTAGGTTACTAATTTAGGTTTCTTTTTGTTTCACATGTTTTTATTATCAGTTATTTGGTACGGATTTGATCATGGCTTGATTTTATTATCTAAATACGTTCAAGATGATTGATCCAAAAATAATATTGGATTGCTGCATATAAATTTATGAGCAACAATAGATACAATTTGGAAATGCGTCAAGAACAAATAAACGATTTTGTGGGACTGATTGCAGCCAAACCGTGAGGAATCTGAAGAAACGGTTGAAAACCCATCTCCAAAATGGACCCATTTAGCTTACACGGGGGAATTTTCCCAAACAAATGCATGATTTGAAAGATATTTGTGTCTCTTTACGAGACAAATTTCAGGTGGTGGAAATTATTAGTGACGCCCAGACTCTTCATTCATTGTATAAATATATGAGAAATTTTAGAGCCAAGAGATTGAAGAAATGGAGAGGAGGATTTTGATCCTTTATTTTATTTTATATTATTTCTTTTGTAAACTTTTTTTCTTTTCAAATGGAGTAATGGATGGTTGGAATCTTTGGGAGAATGGACAAGTATTTTCAAAGAAGAATATGGAATTCCAGGTTGCTTAATGGCTTTTGTCCTGTGAGTAAAATGGTTTTATTTTCATTATAATGTTTTCATATTCTTTGAATAATTGATGATGCATTGATTTAAATTAGCTTTAGTCTATTTTATCAATACATGGTTAATTGCTATCATTTATATATTATTTTTTCAATATTTAAGAGTCTATTATCCCAAAATTTCTTCCTGGACCATATGATGAATATATTTTGTTTGAAACTATACGAGAAAGCAGTTTACTCTTTGGCTTTCGTCCCGTGTAGACTTTGCAGTGTTTTTTCATTGTCTTATCATGTAATTTCTTGATGTGAAATGTTATCTGTGTTGAATTAGCTTTAGTCAGTTCTACACATAATATTTTATATCATGCTTTTCTTTATGTTGTTCATTATCTTTTGGTTTAGTTTATATCTGTGACTAATCATCTATTAAAGTATTTTTAGTTTACATATGATGCTAGATAGCTAATAACACCATTCCTGAGAATTGAAATTTCTTTCATTTTCAGTTATTGGACATTTCAAGGTCACAAGATATATAATTATTTGTCCTTTTGTCGTTATAAGCTTGCTCCAGAATATGAAACACTTCCTTGAATTTCTTCAAGAAGTATTATGCTTGTTTTTTTCATAGGTTTATACTTGGCACAGGTTAAGAGGAGCTCATACAAATACAAAGAGATGAATTTAACTGATCAGTGAGAGGTTAGTAGGTGCATTGCTTTCTTTTATTCAGATTTGTTTAGATATGAATGAGACAATGATTGCATTAATTAGCTTTGACTATTTTTGTGTCATTGTTTCCATTATATTTGCTTAGTAATTATTAGTTTAAAATATTTAAACATTAAAAAAACAAAAAGGTTTTTGTTCTTACTTTATCTTATTTTGAAACATTATTATGAACATTCATTTTCACAAGATTTCAAGTAAACCTTGTAAACTGATATAGATTGTTTATAATCATTTGTATATTCACGTTTTTTTTTATAAACATTAGTAAGTAATATATCATTTGTTAGAATAATAGATTTAGATTAGTTTATTTCTTTTACTGTTTTTAGGACTTTAGTTGGCTAACAGAGCCATTAAACCTGTCGGGTCAGATCATACCAAACGACTTGGGTTAATTAGACAACCTCGGTCCAGATCTAACCTTTCAGTTGACGGTGTGTCCTCGACCTTTGATCAACCCCATCCTTTCGAGCAAGCTTCAACGAACTCATCCGCTACACAAACCAGTTCACTCGCTACACAAATTTAGTGCAAAAGCTTTCGCTACACAGACTCTATGTATAATCATTTCACTACGCATCCCCTATTCCTTTAGTTTTTGATGTGTAAAGATCGATCGGAAAAATTTGATGGTTAATGCCTACATGTATACATTTTCAAAACCTTCCCTTTGCAAAGAAATACAACAGGGGAGGCAACGTACTAAGGTATGAGCCACAGAGTTTGAGTTTGGTAAATTTCGACCCTGCATTCAAGGTTTCATTTGAGCAGGCTGGGTGCATGAGATTTTGTGAGAAAATCCAAGGATATAATGTTCAGATAACGAAGGATTTTTCTCTAAATTTTAATGGTGTCCAGACAGGGATTGCTGATTTCACTTTCCTAGTGTCATAGGAGATAATAACTGCTGCAACAAAAATTCCAATTCAAGGAGAGAAGTGGTTTAAAGGTATGCCTCTTGATCCTGTTTTTTATACTGATTTCCTCAAACCCAAATAATGGAAGCAAAAATTTGGTGCCACCATCCCTAGGGAGTATGTGTTGGAGCATTATGAGACATTATTAAGGGTAATTCAAAGATATTTCACTTGTGAAGGCATATTTGACAGGTTTTACCAGTATTATATAAGACTTCTAATGCACTTCATAGGAAAGAGCCTCCTAAACTTACCTTTCTACCTATATAGGAGTTTAGGTAAAATGGAAAAGTCCAGGCCAGGGCTGATCAACTCAAGATTAGTTTGTTTCATTTTTCCCTGGTAAAGTTTCTAGTGATTGAATAACTTAGAAAGATGACTATGGATTGGGACTCCTTTTTAGCCTCAACTAATATCCCTTTAGACCCTAAAGGAGACACCCCCCTATCTACAAAAAAGTTGACCTCTAAGGGCTCAGGTGGAAAAGGAAAAAGTTTTGTAGAGCAGGAAAAAGGAAAGGAAAAAGATATTGCAGGTCCTTCACCAAGCCAACAAATAATAAATAAGGGTAGGAGGTTGAATTTTGTTGATGAGGTAGAGAAAACACAAAAACCCAACATACCAATCACAAGGTCAGCTGCTAGAAGATTCTGTGTACTTGCATTACATACATAATTTATTGAACCCTCAACTCAGGAGATGGATGAAGAACAAATGCAATCAAGAAAAAGGGACAAATAAATCAGAGAGATGCAAAATCAACTCAAAGAGGCTCAACATGTCATAGCCCAGTTTTACCAGGAGAGTAGAGAATTGAAAACAAAATTAGCTGAGAAAGTTCCTGATGATCAAACATCACCACTTAAAACAATTTCAAAGAAAGAAATTTCAAAAGGGAGGGAAGTCATGCAAAGTCATAAGACAATAGTATTGACCAAACCTAAATCTCCTATGACAATATCCTCATCTAGGAAGAAGAGTTCATATGAACAGGGCCAACCTGCAATAGTGGAGAAACCTCACACTTCACCCGAAGAAGGAGAAAAAACTGTAAAATGGCTAAATAAATAGTTAAAGGAATCTGAAGACCTTATCATCCAGCTCATGGAGGAGAACATGTTATCAAAACTAAGTATTCAGAGACATTTTTAGGAATGTGGACCAACTGTCTCAAATGCCTGTGCAACACTCTCAAAAGCCCAGTCAAAATTGAAGAGAAAAGCACTCTTATCTAGGAAAGTACAGAACTTGAAAAGGAAAAAATTATCATTAAGAAAGACAAAAAGGTCTTTGAAGTTACAATTTAAAGTTGATGAGGAGGGAAAAGGTAAGTTGGACTTACTTGCAGAGGTAGCATAAATATAAATGAAGCATCTTCACAATTTTTTTTTTTTTTTTTTGGGAAGAGTCACTATAGGATTTTGGGTGTTTTGCTGGAATTTTTCTCACTGTGCAAAAACACAAGTTCAATGAGGATAAAGAAGAGTAATGATGTTATCAAGTTCAAGGTTTTGTGTGAAAAATACCGTTACATTGTGTGTCTTTTACTCAAATAAAGTTGACAAGTTGAAGCAACCATTTCAACCATATTTGCAGATTTTTTAGATGATTATCATGTACAGAGCTTGCATAGCGAGCTCACGCTACGCAATTACTGTAAGTAAAAAATGTTTGAAAATTCAAAGGGAGGTGATTGGTAAACTATTTTTGAAGTAAGTTTTAGTCTCCAACAAGTTTGTGACCACAAAAAACACACATGTTTCAAGAAAATCCCCATGCTACGCAAAGCTTGCTACACAAACACTGTAGGTTGCATTTGCGCAACGTTTGGCTGCAGTTCTCTACACAAAGGTGGTAGAGATATTTGTCAGCACTCAGAACACTCTCAGACTTGTCTCCTGATGTATCCGATGATTCACACACAACATAAGGTTCAAAATATACTAGAAATCTATTTTGTAAAAGGTTTTTGTTTTGCATTAAAAATGGTCAAGTGGAATTTTCTATTTTTAGTAAGTAGATTAGGAGTTGTTCTCCTTTGATGTAACCAGATCCATGATTATAGATAGCAGTAGAGTTCGAATCCTAATAGCCCAGGGAGGCAATAGACCTATATATTTGATCATTTTCAATGTAAAAAGAGGTGAGTTGGCAGAAGCAAAGACATTTTGCTTGACATTGTAAAATTTTTCTAAATCTGAATGAAATACAAATGCAGAAGTCCAGAGCTTTTCAAGACAAAGATTCTAATGTTCATGGCTTGAAGTCTGTGTTCTATTCTTTGTATGTACATCTTGTGTTCTTATTCTTCATATGCAATTCTTTATATGTTTAAATTGGAAAGTAAGTGATCTGAAATTCATTTGAAAATGATGCTTTAGATTTTAAGCATTTTGAACACTGTTATTTCCTCTTAACTCATCAAAATTCATCTTTATTAGTGCTTTGATTGTAGTTGGATATTTCCTTTTTCTTCCATCTTATAATATCAATTTTTAAACTGAAATACCATCATCTATCTAGCCTTTGTTTCTTTCAAGATTTCCACCTACCAGTCATTGTTTTCATTCGTTTTCAATGGTTGACTCCATTGCCCAACAGATCCCTTTTCTTCTTGCCGACAAACCTTATAAAAAGCTCTTCATTCATCAAAACCTAGCCATTGATTTAGCAAGAAAACCTATCTATTAGAGACTAAGTGACAAGAGAGACCCCTCTTTGAACTGAATAAGCTATTGTCCAGTTCTAAAGTGGTTTTGTGGTTACCTTTGTAAGTTGTTTTCTTCAGCCAAACAATTTACTCAGTGCTAACATTTTGGCATCATTGTTGGGGAATGGAAAGTGAAATTTTCCCCGGGAAAGAACAACTTAGAATTTCATATTTGATTCCCGAGGGTAACAATGAATCAAACATTTTATTGGCTGAATTGTTTTTACCCTGGCGACTTCATTTTATAAGATCAGTAGAAAAAAGTAACTTTATTAAGAAATCTTGGCTCTAAAGAAGATTTAAACTAGGAGAAACCAAGATCCAGAACCTATAGAATTTGTGTCTGATCCTGAGAAACTCTTACATAAAATAAAAGAAAAGGTATTTGACTTAGGTCTTTTTCTGGACATAAATCTATCATTGCCTAAGGATGGAGTGAAAAGCATTGATGACCTTGATTTTGACATAAAATTTGAACATATTTTGTTTATATTTAAATCTGAGTCTAACTTGAATGACGTTCTATTTGATGAGAATAAATTTCAATCTCTGATTTCTACTGTCCCCATTCAAACTATTGTCATTCCCAGTCAGATTGTTCAGTGAGTCCAAAATCCTCCTAGAGCCATGGAAACAATATTTTCTCCCCTTGTTTTACCTGCTCAATTGCACGATCTACCTCAAAATTATAATCAAATAATTAAGTCATATGATGCATAAGATAATGTTTAATCTCATAGACACTTAGATTGGTTTAATGACTTTGTTGACTTGGAGGAGGTAGATGATGAGGATGTAAAAGTGAGACTATTTGCACAAAGTCTGTGAGGCGAATTCAAGAAATGGTTTAAATCTCTTCCAGCAGCAAGCATCCCTAAATTTGCAGCATTTGAATCCATTTTACTTTCAAGATGGGGTGATAAGAAAAATCCTCTTCAACTGCTGACTCAATATAATAACATAAAGAGATCACTCAGTGAGACAGTATAAGAATTTTCAACTAGATTCATGAGGGTTTATAATGCAATCCCAATTGAAGTTAAACTTCCTCCTAGAGCTTCCCAACTTCATTATGATGACTCTTTTGACAATGATTTTTCCTTGCTTCCAAGGGAAAGGGTATCTACCACACTAGATGACATTATGAATGATGCAATTGAAGTAGAAGTGAATATGATGGCATCAGGAAAGATTAAGCATAATATTGATACTGATATGAAAAAGGTTCAAGGAGAAGCTCAACCCTCAACTTCCCAAACATCAGATGAAAAATTTGATTTAATGGTAAAAACTATGGAAAGGTTGGTTGATCCGAAAAATGATGTTTAAAGACTTGGTTGAGTTCTAAGCATGTGTTCAATTACCATTGAGGAATTAAGGAAATAAGAATAAATTAATGAGAGATTATTGCAACCATCATAAAGAAATGCAGATTAGAATATAAGCATAAAGAACAAAAAACCATAACAACAAGGTTGTTAACAGAGTTCGACAAGATTGCCTACGTCTCCGGGCCTTTGTCTTAGTGGGGGAGGCTTTTTGATTTCTATTCAATGCTTCAAAGTACATCATAAATGTATCAAAATGATTAAAAATTGGTCTGGTTGTGTTCTTCTCGACCTCAATAATCCAACACAACTGACGACAATGAAATAGGTTGAGCGTAGCTCTCGGAATTGGCCTCCAAAGTTCACTTTGTCAATGGTTTCCCTGCATAAAAATGGCTTCAAGCTTCACAAATTCATCATCATTCTGCAATTCTAAACCTCTTGGTCTGTCAAAAACCTTTGATTTATATAGGATTTGATTTGGTGATCTTATCCCAACTTCCTCCCAAGATCTGGCCTCAAAAAGGGCTCCAGATCCTCAGTTTTGGGAAAAAATCTTGCAAAATCAACATAAAAAAACAAAAAAAAATCCATATAATAAAGTTTAAAACCCACATTCCAACAAATTATTGGGCACAACCCCTTTCTCCTGGGGCCATGGTCATATGAGTGTTGCCATATGGCCGAAGGCTAGGCGTTGGCCCTAGTCCTCCGATCAAGCCCAAAACTCCGGTCGTATGGTGGCCATGTGCCTTGGCCTTAAACTCCCCACACGTCCACCTTGGCTCCTGGTCTATAGCACCTTGATTGCATGGTTCTGGTCCATAGGTCTTAGTCGGACGAGCTAACCCCCCACCAACCGGGCTTTACCACCCAAATCTCGCCAAAGTGAACTTAAATAAATACATTGCCACATAGTTTAACAAGTAGCAATGTAACCCAGATGGTGCGTCCCCTTTCGCAAACACGTGGCTCGTTTGAAGGTTATGGGTTCAAAACCTTCGGAGGTAGAACAATTTTTTTACATAGTCCACATTGGCTAAATCCAGGGTGCCACATGTCATCTGGTGGTTGGCCCATATGATCCAGTCAACACACAGTCAACAATTCAGTCAACATGCACATCACCTGCCACATCACTATTGTACAACCACATGTTGTACCATGAGCCTTCCATGTCAACATCTATACAACCAAGTCACCTACCAAGTCAACTGCCACATCAACATCTGTACTTCCTAGTCACCCTGCCACCTCAACATCCGTACAATCACCTGTCAGCCTATCATTGGGCCATGTCAGCATCTGTACAGTGCCATGTGTTACATCCATACAGTGCCATGTGTCAATTTTTTGATTGGTCCACATAAGCCCCTGAAAATGCCAAAAATGAGTGACACATGTCACCTCCTCGTGCTTCCATGAGTCCCTGCTGATGTCATCATGATGACTTCACCTATTGTACTGCCGACGTCAGCAATACATCCTATTGACTTTGACCAGTTGATGTTTTTTTGCCTGTTTGGGAAATCGATCAGAACGTGATTACTTTCCCATACGGTGTCCATTTGCAGATAACATTATATGGCTATAATTGGTGTGACGAGCCCGACACAATGGCGCTGGTTTCATTTGATTATGAGATTTTTGATTTTTAGGCCTTCCTAGATTCATTTTGGATCATGCCTCCCCACCAAGACCTTTTGGTCCTCCAAAAGGGTAATAACCAGTCATCAAGCGCAGGATAGGCCACCCCACTTGTCCTTTGTCTTTAAACTCTGTCTTGTGCACCTGTCTCATCATACTCAATTTCAAAACAACCATGACAACTGAGAGCATATTGTTAGCCACTTGAACTCGTTCACATCTCACTGAAGCCACTACCATCCATGTTGAAAACATTAGCAATGATAACATCATAAATATGAATGTAAATGAACTAATATGTTTGATGTGCTTGCACGAAATTAGCTGATATTGAAGCAAAGTATGATTGAATTTCCATTCTACAACCATCTCATGTTCATTCTTAAGATCAACTTCTTTACTTGGCACAATTATAGGTGTGTTTCTTGAAGAAGCTGCCTTCCTTAACTGTTCCATTGTTTGAAGAGACTGATTTGCTTTTAATTGATGAGCATGTACAACATATTCATTGCCTTCTTTAGTTAAGATATTGATTCTGTTCCCTGTAGAAGATTGCTTTGTGATCATACAAATAAGGGTTGCCTACGACCATTCCACATTAATTTATTGGCACCATATCACACATTACCTCATCCACAAACTTTGATGAAATTGCAAACTTCAAAGTGCATTGCTTTGTTATGTGCAATTTATGATTGTTTCTTATCCATTTAAGTGAGTAAGGTTTATGAGGTAGCTTAGTTGTCAATCCCAATTGTTTAACCACTTCCTCTGAAATCAAGTTAGATTGAGATCCAATATCTATAAATGTATTGATCTTAGTATGTTTCATTATCACCCTTATATGAAACAATTTACTTCTAGAATCATATCCATCACCAATTTTACTTGTCAAACCAACTGCTGTGATTTTAGTCTCATCACCTGAATCATATCCCAAGTCTCTAAGCCGTGTTGTTGTTGCAATTGTTTTCCTCCCTTTCCTTTATTTGAACCATTTCAGTCTCTTCTCTGGATGCAATTTCCAGCAATGTCATCATCGTGCCCTTCTTTCTTGCAATGCTTGCAAGATAGATTCTCTTCCTTCTTTGTCATTGAATTTGCTTTCTTCCCATTCCATTTTCATTTGTCTTCTTTCATTGAAGACTATTCCCCTGACACACCAACTCCTATTTTCCCTGCTTAGTAGGTCCAAACATAAATACAGTGTTACAAATATGTGCAGGTAAACCTCCTATATACTTCATAATAGTTTCTTGTGTATGTAATGGAATATTTAACATTAATGCCATCTTATGAAATTCATCTGTGTATTCTTGCACCATTTTTCCTTTTCTTAGTTTAAGACTTTTCCATTCAATTAAAGCTTTTTCCTTATAACCCAAAGGATAAAATTGCTTTCTAAGTGCAAAAACAAAATATTTCCATGATGGAAATACATTACCAACTTGTTGCGTACCATTTTGCAACTTACTCTGCCACCAGATGAGTGTTGTTCCTGTAAGACGAAGCGATGCCAACTTGATTTAGGCTGCCTCATCTTTGATTTGTTGCACACTGCAATAAACTTCCATCTGTTTGACCCAATTATCAAGCTTCTTAGCATTGACTTCACCACCATACATGGGAAATTTGAATTTCACATCAATCTTAAGTAAAGACATATCATGTTTATGTTTATAGGAATGTTTTCTTGCGGTAGAAATTTCACTTGTACTTGAAGAAGAAGAAGATGATGGAGATGAAGGAGCTGAAGGAGGAGATTTAGGAGGATCCTCTCCTTCTTCACTTTTGTCTTTTTTTGAATATTCCCCTTGGAAAGGCCTCTTCCGTTCCAAGTAATCCTCATATAATACCTTTACCATCTCAGACATGGCGAATAAAGTCTTTTACAACTCTATCTCATTCCGAGACATCCCTTCTTCCGATGACATCTTCTCACTTTGAGAAGTCCTCTTTCTTGATCCAATCTCTGGATCTCCTTCTACATGTTTGCCTTCACCACGACTTAGATTTTCCCTGGTAATCATGCAAACTCAATCAAATAAACGTCAACCTGCTTTGATACCACTTGATATGAAAACTGATCTTTAAAGACTTGGTTGAGTTCTAAGCATGTGTTCAATTACCATTTAGGAATTAAGGAAAGAAGAATAACTTAATGAGATATTATTGTAGCCATCATAAAGAAATTAAGATCAGAATATAACCATAAAGAACAACAAACCATAACAACAAGTTTGTTAACGGAGTTCGGTAAGATTGCCTATGTCTCCAGGCCTTTGTCTCAGTGGGGGAGGCTTTCTTATTTCTCTTCAATGCTTAAAAAGTACATCATAAATGTATCAAAAGGATTACAAACTAGTCTGTATGTGTTCTACTCAACCTCAAGAATCCAACACAATTCATGGCACTGAAATAGGTTGAGCATAGCTCCCGGAATTGGCCTCCAAAGTTCACTTCCTCAACGGCTTCCCTGCATAAAAATGGCTTCAAGCTTCAGAAAATCATCATCATTTTGCAATTTTGAACCTCTTGGTATACAAAAACCCTATTATTTATATAGGATTTGAGTTGGTGATCCTATCCCAGCTTCCTCCCAATATCTAGCCTAAAAAAGGGCTCTAGATCCTCATTTTTGGGCAAAAAACTCCCAAAATCTGCATAAAAAAACAAAAAAATCCATGTAATAAAGTTTAAAACCCATATTCTAGCAAATTATTGGGTGCAACCCCTTTCTCTCGAGCCCCTAGTCATATAGGCACTTCCATATGGCCGAAGGCTAGGCACTGGTCCTAGTCCTCTGATCAAGCCCAAAACTCCGGTCGTATGGTGGCCATGTGCCCTGGCCTTAAACTCCCCACGCACCCACCTTGGATCCTGGTCTATAGCACCCTAGTTTCATGGTTCTAGTCCATAGGTCCTCGTCGGATGGGCTATCCCCTCGCCGACCAGGATTTACCACCCAAATCCCGCCAAACTGAACTTAAATAAATACATCACCACATAGTTTAACAAGTGGCAATGTAGTCTAGATGCTGCACCCACTTTCGCGAAGATGTGGCTCAGCCGAAGGTTATGGGTTTGAAACCTTCAGAGGTGGAACAATTTTTTTACACAATCCACATTGGCTAAATCTAGGGTGCCATGTGGCATCCTATGATTGGGCCACATGTCATCGAGTGGTTGGACTGTACGGTCTAGTCACCACACAATTGACATGCATATCTCCTACCATGTCACTGTCGTACAACCATGTGTCGTACCCTGATCCTGCCACGTCATCATCCATACAACCAAGTCACTTGCCCAATCAGTTTCCACGTCAACATCCGTAATTCCCAATCACTCTTCCACATCAACATCCGTACAACCACATGTAATCCGTATGGCCACGTTTCGGCCTGTCATTGGGCCACGTCAGCATCCGTATAGTGTGACGTGTCACAACCTTAAAATTCCACGTGTCAATTTTTGATTGGTCCACATAAGCCCCTGAAAATGCCAAAAAAGAGTGACCTGCCATGTGTCCTTTCTGATGTCATCATGATGTCACCTGTCGCACTGTTGCTATCAGTAGTACGACCTATTGACTTTGACTATTTGATTTTGTTTTGCTTGTTTGGGAAATCGATCAGAACACGATAACTTTCGCATACAGTGTCCATTTGCATAAAACATTATATGGACAAAATCAGTATGACAAGCTCGACACAATGGAGCTGGTTTCATTCGATTCCGATAACTTTGATTTTTAGGCCTTCCTGGATCCATTTTGGATCATTGGTGGAAAAACTATCTTTAGAAAATAAACCTGCCATCTGAGATCAAGATGATTTTCAACACAAAAATCCAAATTTCAGAAGAGCACCAGTCCCACAGATTAGTTAAAAAGACCAAAGAAATTAAGGTGATCAATAAATTAAACCCCCTTTCTAAAATAATTATGTAAATGAAAATTTTGATGAATCTATTGAAGACAACATACATTGTTGATATGGTAATGAAACAAATGTGTTCCTAACTAAGGAAGAACATGATCAATGTATGGATGTGTTGATTAAGGTTGGTTGTCATTGATGTCAACCCTTGAAGAAAGACCCGTAGCACAAAGGTTTGGGTAATGGACCCAATATTGTTTGATGTAAACATGACTCATTATTGTTTTTTCATTG
The DNA here is from genome assembly GCA_009831015.1 of Picea engelmannii. Lineage (NCBI taxonomy): Eukaryota > Viridiplantae > Streptophyta > Pinopsida > Pinales > Pinaceae > Picea > Picea engelmannii. The sequence continues at coordinate 13,028 of ML806941.1, read as the reverse complement.
TTGATAAGAAGTAAATATGGATGAACTGCAAAGTGGTCCCCTTATGGTGAAATCCCTCATGGGAATATGCTTTGTGGAGTAAGAGAACCCATGATTAATTGTGGAGTACTGAGATGAAGGAAAGTGAATTTGTCAGGGAAAATATCCTAGATGGATAGTTCTTGTCATGTCATTTCTGGTGGTATGTGGAACGTCACATAATTCCTCACGATTAGAGAGTTATGGCCATGAGAAGTTGGAGACCCCAGGTTT
>ML806940.1:139692-151290 GCA_009831015.1 Picea engelmannii | reverse complement strand
GTAAGGACCCTAGAGGAGCCGTCATTTGGGTCAAGAAAATGGAGGGAATCTTTGAATCAAATTCCCCATTGGGTGAACAAGAAAAAATAATGACAACCTCCAACAAATTAGAAGATGAAGACTTTGAATCCAATTGGGAAAATGAAGAGGAAGATGAAGACTCTAAATCCAATTGGGAATATGAAGAAGAAGATGAAGAAAACGGTGATTTCAATGAGGACACTAATGTGAGCCAGGGTGGGTTTATAAATATGTTTTCTATGTTATTTGTAACCTCACCCACCAAAGATAATGGTAGCATAGTCTCATCACATGTCAAATTTTCTAGGGACTATCTATGGAAGAGGCACCTCATCTCTAGAAGTGAAATGATTTTTTTTTGGAGATGAGGATATGTAGTTCTATGTATGGATATTGGAGTCTCGATTAGGGAATACTGTGATAAAATCCCATAGGAAATGGGACAAAATACTAACACATCACATACCTCTCATATGTCCTCCCACAACCCTAACCCTAGTAGAGAAACTTCATAACAAGGATATACAACAGTTTGACAAGGTTGTTGAAATATTTTTAACATGGTTATACTGTAGGGATGGCTAATGTTTCATCCAAACATAAGAGGATCTCCTCAAAACAAAGTTTTCTCTTGAGAGACTTCTTGACAATAAATTCGATAGAGAGCTTCTCGATTTTGGAGAAGATGAAGAGGGTGCTAAACTTTATGAGTAGTGGAGAAAGTCATTCATTAAACTATGACCTCGTCTTGGAAATCTTAGAAAATATATCTTAGATTTGTTTGATAATGGAGAAGACCATCTGCCCCTGGACCAACGATTCGAGGTCAATCAAATTTATTGTCACACTCTGGACAATTTCAATGTTGGGAAGTATGGATATGCATTCTTCGATACAAGTACAATGGCTTACAAACACATAATCTTATGTAAGGTCTTCATGTTTTCACCAACACCATGTTTTTGCTCAGGACATTACCATCACATTCTTCCTGGGTCCACAAAATGAGTATGCCCAATACCGGATATAAAGAGATGTTTGAATGATCTAACAACTTTCATAGAAGAGACCAAAGATTGACTAGCGATTTCGTTGACAATTGGCACAAGTATGAGAATTCTGGAAAGAGTGTATAAACTCTCAGCATGAGCATGTAGGCAGCAAGGGGACATGTTTTTCCATGAAGTAGAGATGCATCATGAGTCTTTTTTCGATCATTTGAAGATTTCAGTTCTAGTATTTCTTGTATTGGACTATACAATGCTACCAAATGATGAAAAAACACAATGATCCTAACAAATGGCTTGGCGAAGCTTTTGAAAGTAATATCCTTGCTTTGAGGACAAAGCAATTTTGAAGAGGGAGGAAATGTTACGTATGTAAAAATAAGGTAGGGATGATAAAATATAAGAGTAAAAAATTATAAATAATTAATAAGTAAATAAGTAAAAAGACACACCTCTTCATAAATAGGCAAAAAGGCATCCCATAGACTATATTTATAATCAGGGGTCAATCATTGTAAATATCAATCATTATTTTTCATTCTATCAATCAAATATTTTATCTCATATATTGATTAAATTACATAATGTTTCCACTATAGATGATATCATATCACTTAACATTTTTCCTTCTACTTATGTCAAAACATCAAGAGTTATGTAGTTGTAAATAACAATACATAAAAAGCATATATGGCTGAAAATCAAATTTGGAAAATGCACAAGTTTTGGACAGTTGGAAACTTAATTTATATGCTCAATATGGAGTACATGTACATACCATAACTTTCTCTTGATTCTAATACAATTCAAGTAGCTCTCTTAAACCTTATCTAGGGAAAACATAAAAATCCTGCTCAACCAAGGAGCTACAACATGCAAGAATCACTCCAACAAGTCCTCCAAGGAAAGATACCCTCTTCTCTTATTCTTCTCCAACAAAGATACCTTAGGGTTTTATCATAAAATCCTAATCTCAAACCTCCAATGGACAAACCCCTTCCAAGACGCTCCAACATACTCCAAGAAGACCAAGAAACCTTAGCAACTCCAAGTGAGAGAGAGATCGAGTATGCGTGAAGACCAAGAGAGAGAGAGAGAAAAGATTAGTGCACACTCTTCTCTAGGTTATCTCAACGCAATAGAGAATACAATAATGAATACATAAGTGAATGATAATCATCCCCAACATTTCTTCCATAAGAGTAAAGCCTAGTCATAATGGCAATCCCAACAAGCACATCCTCCCTCCCTTCCATAGCTTCCCTAGGGTTTCCTTGCAAACCTTTGCGAGTCACTCCAAGAAGACAAGTAAAAAGATAATAGTGTTTGATGATGATTATTATTATTGTAAGGAATCTCTCCTTCCTCTATATATCTGAGAGGTAAGGGGGACCAATAATACAATGTGGGCCCAAACCCTTACTAACAACCTACAATGAGCACTTGTAGGCCAACACAAGTGAATCACTCCATGAAAAGGTACACATGCCATGCTTCAAGGTAATTCCATACACAATAAGGACTCCAAGATGATGTGGCTATATAAGGCATGCCCACATCTCTCCATCACAAGTCTCCATGGACTCTATCAATCCTTCTATTGAAGCAAGGAATGGAAAATCCTCATTCGAGCATTTTTTAATCCCACTAAACTGGGGTGATATAGGCAGGAATGTTACCCTAGGCTTATAACCTATACAAAATTATCAACCAGCCCTCAAGAAATATATTCTTGGGCCTGATGTTGTTATCAAGTTGTGTGTTTTTTCTAAAAAAATGTACAAGTGTTTATGTATAAATGTTTAAAATTTAAATGAACAAAATAAAGAATACATATAATATGGAATCTGGTAACCAAAAATCCCAATTGAGAAGAAAGAATATTTTTATTAATGAAGACTTTTCTAAGTTACAACCAAATGCCTCTTTTTAAACCCCTACGAGGGTATGGACCAAAATTGGACTTAGAAGTCTAGGATGGTATTTTAACAATCATACAAAGATAACTGGTGTATGAAAGAAAAATACGAATACTGAAATATATTGGATCAACCAAGCCGCAAGCTCATCAAGTCTTGACTCTACAAAATAGTTTCAATCAGAACTGAAAAATTAATTCAGGAATTCTAATGAAACTAAACAGACTACCAAGATAAATGAATGACCTTTTGAAGCATGTCAAAAGTTTATGCTTCTTAGTCCTCTCTTCTTTGCCACCTTTAGAATAATCATGCCATCAACAAGAGGATTTAGCTCTTATAAAACTCAGAAAGTGAAAGAATGAATATCATAAATCTCAATTTGAAACAAGAGACAACCTTATCATAAGTATCTCTCTCTAATTTATCATGTCCTTCCTTTCCTTTTATTTTCCAAAGGTAGTTTTCAAGTAGTTGAACTACTTTTAGTTACTAAAGTTAAACAACTTTAGTTAAAAATAGGACAAGTATATTTATGATAAGGATAAATAATATAAAATATAATAACTAAATAGGTAGGGTCCCCCTTCTATTATACTTCCTTTATTTTCAATAATCATTTCCATATTTTCCTTGTCGCTCCATGATACAAATATAAAAATCAACATCATAAGGCATACCATAAACATGCATCAAAACATCATGACATATGCCACTTGTAACTCCCAAAAATAATATGATATTTTAAGTTTCAAGACTAAATATCATAATTATGTCATCTTGTCTAAAAGAAAAGGTGTTGTTATCGCCCAAACTTGCACTTACAGAGCCAAAGTCCCAATGCTCAAATTAAAATCTTTTGAAACCAAGAGAGAAAGGCCATTTCCACCTCACCGATTTCTCTTTTGCTTCAAGCCAGCTAGTTGTAGGTCACAATTGTTGTAGGTTGATAGTAAGAGGAAAAGAAATTTAGGAGATATGGGACCAGTGTCTTTTCATTGGGCAATGGAGTCATAAAAAGAGTTGAGAGTTACTATACTAAGGTTTAAACTTTCTAAGGGTGTAAACTCTCTTAATCCTTGGAACAAAACCCTAGCCAAGGAAATACCTGGGAAAATGAATTATGCAGAAGTTTGAAGTAATGAAACTAGGGTTTAAAATCTCCAGGGGTGTAAGCGGCCTTACTCCCCGGAACAAAATCCTAGCCAAGGAAAGGCCTCAAGGGTGTAGACCCTCCTAGTTCTTGAGGTGTGCCCTAAGTATTCCATCAATATGAGAAGGACAATATGGAGGAGGGTGTAATCACTCTCACTCCTCTAAGGGTTTAACCAGCTTCTGAATTCACATAAGCAAATGCCAAGATACCAATATGTTTGTAGTGACTTCCAAATGGATTTATAAAATCAAGCATGCAGTTGATGGAAGCATCAAGAAATACAAAGCGATATTTGTAGCCAGAGGGTTCTCTCAAGTAGAGGGATTTGACAATGATGAGACTTTTGCTCTAGTAGCCTGATACTCTTCCACCCATTCTATCATTGTACTAGTTGCTTCCATGGGTTGGAAGCTACATCAGATGGATGTAAATACAACCTTTCTCAATGGTGAAATTGAGGAAGAAGTTTATATCAAGCAGCCAGAAGGATTCTTTATACACAACGAAAGATCTCATATGTATAGGTTGAAGAAAGCCATGCATGGACTAAAGCAAGCACCACGTGATTGGTATGAGAAAATGGATGGATTCCTGATGAGTTTGGGTTTCAACAAAAGTGTTGTTGATCCAAACCTATATTATCACATTGATGGAAATGAGTGCTTGATCTTGGTCCTATATGTGGATGAAATTTTCCTCACCGGTTTAGAGAGACTCATTGATGAATGAAAACAATCATTGACTGCTAAATTTGAGATGAAGGATTTAGGCTTGATGCATTACTTCTTGGGACTAGAAGTATGGCAGAGGACAAATGAGATTTTCCCGAGTCAAGGAAAATATACTATGGAGATATTGAAAAATTTTGGTATGACAGAATGCAAATCCATGCCTACACCAATGGTGATGGATTTGAAGAAGATGAGTGATACTGATTCAAGAGAGATTTATCCACACTTGTACAAACAATTGATTGTATCACTGATATATCCGGTTAACACCAGACTGAATATATGTTATGCGATGAATGTACTTAGCCAGATTATGAGCCAATCGAGACAAACTCACTGGATAGCATCAAAACATGTATTGAGATACCTACAAGGCACAATTGGTTATGGACTAAGAGATGCCTCCAGTGTATACTTGAGCCTGCAGGGATATGCCGATGCAGATTGGGGAGGGAGCACAGTGGATAGGAAAATCACCTTCGGTTGTTGCTTTACTTTGGGGTCTTCCATGGTTTCCTGGTGTAGTAGAAAATAGAGCTTTGTGACATTAAGTACCACAGAGGAATAGTACATTTCATTGAGTGTAGCAGTCTGTGAAGCAGTGTGGCTTTGCAAAATTTTGACTGATTTATTCGATTATGAAATGGATCCTACTACTATTCATTGTGATAACCATATTTGTGTGAAGTTCTCTGAGAACCACGTGTTTTATGATAGATCGAAACACATCGAGATAAAATATCATTATATCAAAGACATGGTGTAGAGGAAGAAAATACACGTGCAGTACCTTCCTACCCATGAGTAGATCACAAATATCTTCACCAAGCCACTTGCCAAGACGAAGTTCAAGTATTTTCGTGAGAGACTTGGCCTGGTGGAAAATGCCTCCCTAGCTGAGAGGGAGTGTTGATGATTACAGCTACGTGAGACATCCTCCAGGACACAAACTTGAGAGAGATCCCATGAGTTGGGTGTGTGGTTATTATCTGAGACATAAATGGAACGTTGTGTTGACCTCCTCTGTGCAAAGAGTTGAGATGATACTCTAGATGATTCTCCTGTGTAACATAGTGAGAAAGAAGATCTGTTGAGTTGGATGTGCCTGTGGCTGAGCACGGGTGAACGTGTGGAAAATCCCATGATTTGGGTGCATCGTTCTGAGATAGATGAAACAATGTATTAGCCTCCTCTGAGAAGAGAGTTGAGATGATGAACTCCAGATGATGATTCTCCTGTGTAATGAAGTGAGAAAGAATATATGCTGAGTTGGACGTGTCTGTGACTGAGCACAGGTGAATGTGATCCTAGTGGTTGAGGACTAGTGAGTGTGGATCGCCCATGAGATAGAGATGTGGACATCCCTGTGACTGAGCACTAGTGGGTGTATGAGATCCCTTGATATATTGTTCAAGAGTCAAACTTACCTGTAACCCTATTTGTAATGTAAAGGGTACAGGTCGGCCCCACCTTAATGTAAAAGATAATTAATGTAAAATATAATTAATATGGTAATTATTAATTATATTGTGAGTTATTAAGGTCGGCCATATTTTTCCAATAGACACCACTATTGATAGGCTCAGTCTAATATAAGTAAAGATAAATTCCCCATTGAGGAATTATAACACAAGTGTGAGTTTGTAAATTTTAACAAGTACTTACTTCTTGGGAAAAGTGTGCACCTGTGCTAGTCTTCTAGGGTTTGTGAGCACCCTTTTGTGTGCTAGTATTCTATGGTGGTGGAGGTATTTCTCTTGAAGAATATATAAAAGGATTGGTTGGGTTTTCTTCCCTTGTTGAGAAGGGTTTCCCAGGATTCTTCGTGTGTACTTGTGCATGGTGTTTCTTCTTATGATCTTGATTGCTACAACAAATTGTCTATGGTTTAAGTAAAATGCTAAAAATGGAATGAAATTCATGCTTAATCCTAACTTATTGAAAAATCAACATGGTTTCAAAGAATAGGTCTTGAAGAATCCATTGCACAAGCAATTTTCAGCCATCTTCTCTCTTTTGCAAACTCGTACAACCCTCCTAAGGTTTCCAGAAATTTCGTATGGCCTACCTTTCTGAGAGGTTTCAACACTTGGCACTTGGACGTTGGGGATAAAAAGAGAATATGAGTGTACATATTCCTTCAGCGCACCTCCAACAAGCTTCAAATTTCATTTCCGAGCATTTTGACTTTTTGTCCCTAGGGTTTCTAAGGTTTCCCTAATTTCTACAGAAAATTCAAAATTAGGGCTTCTGCAACTCTTTGAAGGAGTTCTTCAGCTCACCAGTGTTATCCTATCTTTCAAAGGCTTATTATTGGTAGTCATAATTCCAACAAAACCTAAAAGTGCTAGCCTATCCTAGCCATTAGGTTTTCTATCCTAGTTGACAAGGGTTTGTGAAGAATCCAAAATTATGATGAACAAAATCATGATGGAAGACGAGCTTGATGGATCAATAAAAATCAGTTCCTGGAAGTCAAGACTTCAAGGAGATGAAGACATCAACATCTCATCACTCTCAGGTATGGTCCCTACCAATGATAATACTTGGTTAATTGACAGTGGTGCCTCCAGGCACATGACCAGTTTTAGAGATCACCTAAAAACTTTTGTTGAGAAAGAGACACATCTACATGTTGTCCTTGGAGATGATGCCATATATAATGTGAAAGGGGTTGGAAGTTATACCTTCCAACTAGATTCATATATGCATCTTCAATTAAAAGAAGTACTATATATACCTGGAATGAAGATGAACCTTGTCTCCATTTCTTCCTTTGAAGACAAAGGCTACAAGGTTACCTTCTCAGAAGGAAGATTTCTTGCATGGCACAAAGACTCACATATAAATTCTACCAAGGTAATTGGTGTCTGAGAAAACAAATTGTACAGATTAACCATCATACTAGTCCAGGCCTTGCTACATGACATTATCATCTTGAGTGAGCTATGGCATAGAATACTTTCTCACATTCATTATAGAGCTCTCCCAACTCTAGGGAAAATGGTAACAGGTCTTCCAGAGATACATATTCAACATAAAGGTGTTTGCAAAGGTTGTTCTCTTGGAAAAAATGTTAAAGGATCCTTCTTGAAAAGTGACAATAGATCCAAGGAAATCTTGGACTTGATACATTTAGATGTGTGTGGGCCAATGACTATTTCATATCTGAATGGGTACTTGTACTATGTACTCTTCATAGATGATCACTCACGGAAAACTTGGATTTACTTCCTGAAGAATAAAGATGGAGTCCTTGCAAAATTTCAAGAATTCAAAGCTCAGGTTGAGAACCTGACTGGAATAAAGATCAAGGTACTAAGATTAGATAATGGAGGAGAATACATTTCCAAATATTTCAAAAATTTATGTATTGAAGCAGGGATCAAGAGGGAGTTCACAGTTCCTTACAACCCTCAGCAAAATGGGGTTGCAGAGAGGAAAAACATAACTATCATCGAGGAAACCAAAGAAATGATACATGATCAGAGTCTACCTATGACTCTATGGGAAGAAGCATGCATGGCAATAATGTATGTTCAAAATAGAAGTCCTCATCATATCTTGAAGAACATTACTCTAGAAGAAGCCTTCACTGGAGTGAAGCCTGAGATTGGACACTTCAGAATATTTGGGTGTCCAGTATATTTTCATGTACCCAAAGAGAAGAGATCCAAGCTAGACCCTTTAGGGAGAAAGGGAACATTTGTAGGATATAGTGAATCCTCAAAGGCATATCAGATCTACATTCTTGGTCAAAGATAGATTTAAATAAGCAAAGATGTTACTTTTGAAGAAGAGATAGCCTTCCAAATATCCAAAGAATCTCAGATGGAAATTGATAGTGAGACAATTCCTTCTCCCCCTTTGACAGTTCAGAGGGAGACAAACATTATTCCAGTTGATCCAATTGCTCCAGTTGATCCAATTGTCCCGTCGATCCAGTTGCTCCAATTGAAATGCCCAGAGATATTGCAGTTGGACATAAGAGGCCTGCTTGGGCTCAACAAAATCTACAGGAAGCAGAGGGACATAACGCCCATCAAGGAACAACCATAGAAATCAAGAGACCAAAGATATTCTCAAGCTACCTTTCAGCCATGACCCACATCATTGAATCTGAGCCATCTTATCATGGAGAGGATTCAGATCAACAAGTATGGCAAGATTCCATGACAGAAGAATATAATTCTATATTGAAAAATTATGTATGGGATATTATTCCAAGACTAGAGGGAAAGTTTGCAGTGACTTCCAAATGGATTTATAAAATCAAGCATGTAGTTGATGGAAGCAACGAGAAATATAAAGAGAGATTTGTAGCCAGAGAGTTCTCATAAGTAGATGGAGTTGACTATGATGATATTTTTTCTCTAGTAACCTGATACACTTCCATCTGTTTTATCATTGCACTAGATGCTTCCATGGGTTGGAAGCTACATCAGATGGATGTAAAGACAAACTTTCTCATTGGTGAAATTGAGGAATAAGTTTATATCATGCATCCAGAAGGATTTTTTATACACAATGAAATATCTCATGTGTGCAGGTTGAAGAAATCCATGTATGGACTAAAGCAAGCACCACGTGCTTGGTCCGATAAAATGGATGGATTCCTTATGAGTTTGGGTTTCAGAAAAAGTGTTGCTGACCCAAACCTATATTATCACATTGATGGTAATGAGTGCTTGATCTTGGTCCTATATGTGGATGACCTTTTCCTCACCGGTTCAGAGAGACTCATTGTTGAATGAAAACAAGAATTGACTACTAAATTTGAGATGAATGATTTAGGCTTGATGCATTACTTCTTGGGACTAGAAGTATGGCAAAGGACAGATGAGATTTTCCTGAGTCAAGGAAAATATACAGTGGAGATATTAAAAAAGTTTGGTATGACAGAATGCAAATCCATGCCTACACCAATGGCGATGGATTTGAATAAGATGAGTGATACTTATTCAAGAGAGATTGATCCACACTTGTACAGACAATTGATTGGATCACTGATGTATCTGGTTAACACTAGACTGCATATATGTTATGCAGTGAATGTGCTTAGCCAGTTTATGAGCCAATCGAGACAGACTCACTAGATAGCATCAAAAAATGTATTGAGATATCTACGAGGCACAATTGGTTATGGCCTAAGATATGCCTCCAGTGTAGACTTGAGCCTACATGGATATGTTGATGCAGATTGGGCAAGGAGCACAGTGGACAGGAAAAGCACCTCCAATTTTTTCTTTACTTTGGGGTCTTCCATGGTTTCCTGGTGTAGAAGAAAAAAAATATTTGTGACATTAATTACCGCAGAGACACAATACATTGCATTGAGTGTAGAAGTTCGTGAAGCAGTGTGGCTTCGCAAACTTCTCACTGATTTATTCGATCATGAGATGGATCCTACTACTATTCATTGTGATAACCAAAGTTGTGTGAAGCTCTCTGAGAACCCCGTGTTTCATGATAGATCGAAAAACATCGAGATAAAGTATCACTATATCAAAGACATGGTGCAGAGGAAGATAGTACACATGCAGTACCTTCCTACCCATGAGAAGATCACAAATATCTTCACCAAACTGCTTGCCAAGATGAAGTTCGAGTATTTCCTTGAGAGAATTGGCCTAGTGGAGAATGACTCCCTAGATGAGAGGGAGTGTTTATGATTACAGTTGCATGATACATCCTCCAGGACACATACCTGAGAGAGAGACCATGAGTTGGGTGTGTGGTTCCTATCTCAGATAGAACTGGAATTTTTTGTTGGCCTCCTCTGTGCAGAGAATTGAGATGATGCTCCAGATGATTCTCCTGTGTAAGGCATTGAGAAAGAAGATCTGTTGAGTTGAACGTGCCTGTGGCTGAGCACAGGTGAACATTTGGAAAATACCATGAGTTAGTTGCATCGTTCTAAGACAGAGATGAAACGATATATTAGCCTCCTATGAGAAGAGATTTGAGATGATGAACTCCAGATGAATCTCCTGTGTAACACAGTGAGAAAGAAGATCTGTTGAGTTGGACATGCATGTGGTTGAGCACAGGTGAATGTGATCTAAGTGGATGAGCACTAGTGAGTGTGGTTCTCCTGTGAGACGCAGTGAGATAGAGATGTGGACATCCCTGTGGCTGAGCACAAATGGATGTGGCCCTAGTGGCTGAGCACTAGTGGGTGTATGAGATCCCTTGATATATTGTTCAAGAGTCAAACTTACCTGTAACCCTATTTGTAATGTAAAGGGTACAGGTCAGTCCCACCTTAATGTAAAAGATAATTAATATGGTAATTATTAATTATATTGTGAGTTATTGAGGTCGGCCCTGTTGTGCCAATAGACACCATTGTTGATAGGTTCAGTCTAATATAAGTAAAGGTAAATTCCCCATTGAGGAATTATAACACAAGTGTGAGTTTGGAAATTTTAGCAAGTACTTACTTCTTGGGAAAAGTGCACACCTCTCTTGGGTGCTAGTTTTATAGGGTTTGTCAGCACCCTTTTGTGTGCTAGTATTCTATGGTGGCGGAGGTATTTCTCTTGAAGAATATATCAAAGGATTGGTTGGGTTTTCTTCCCTTGTTGAGAAGGGTTTCCCAGGATACTTCTTGTGTACTTATGCATGGTGTTTCTTCTTGTGATCTTGATGGCTGCAACAAATTGTCTATGGTTTAAGTAAAATGCTAAAAATGGAATGAACTTCATGCTTAAGACTAAATTATTGAAAAATAAACAGTTCCCTGACCCGATTGTCTAAAGTTG
>ML806940.1:124059-139592 GCA_009831015.1 Picea engelmannii | reverse complement strand
GACCATCTATGGCATAAGAACACCAAAGGGGGTATTATGCATGTCTAAAATGCCATCTTAAAATACTCAAACCTGCATTATTTATAAACCTCTGAAATAGAGAAATGGTGTTGGACATGAAGGGTAGATCTGTTGCTTCATTATGGTCATCAATGGAAGCTATTCAAAGAGGAGAGATACCTACACATATTGGATATTCAAATGACGTAGACTATGCCGGGTTAAGGAATAGTTCTTTCATGGCACCCCTTGACTTTTTAGTATACAATAACCCCTAGCTAGTCAATGCTAGCTATATTTATGTTTTATACATTCTAATTATGTGAGTTTTAAAATTGGAAGACAATGAATAAATCCTTATAACTGTAACTTAAGAGTCTATTTGTTGTAAATCTATTGTTTATTTGAAGTAATATAAGGTGCATTTTCCGAAAAAAATATTTAGAAAAAAATAGTTCATAAAATCTTACTTACAGAGTAAGACTCATCCATACATCTATCTGCACACTATGTATGTATAAATATTTCTTCCTACTCATACATCTATATACAAATACATCATCTTCTTGTATCTTGTAAATTTGGAAGTGTTGTTTCTTGAACCCATTACATTTTTCAAAATGGTATGACTTCCAAAACCTATACATGTTTCCTTATTACATATATATTAGTCAATCTTATAGTGATGGACCATTTCATTTTTGTTATTAAAGAATTCTCATGTAGGTCAGATTTGCATAGATCTTGTATGAATGGCATAATTAAAAAAAAAAAAAAAAAACCCAATATTGGTTGCTTTAGCGACCAACCTGTTCGTCGCTAGTATAACCAATTGGTCGCAAACATCAACGTGTTGGTCGCTTTAGAAACTAACATGTTAGTCGCTAGAGTGACAAGCCTGTTCGTCACTAGTTAGTTAGCGACTAACTGATCCTCCTTCTTTTGACCTTTTTAACTGATGGTTTGGTCGTTCTAGCGACTAATATTCGTCGTTCTAGCGACTCATAGTGGTTTATTGACTAAGTTTGCCAGGGTTGTTTTGGTCACTCTTACAACTAATATTAGTCATTTGATCGACTAAAATTCGTCGCTAGCCGAACATTTCCCTATTGTGAATAGGCTTCTTTTTTCGGTCGCTAGACTGGGGAAGATCCATGTGTGGTCGCTAGACCGACGAATGAATTCCGACGGATTTTTTTTTTTTATCTTGGTCGCAAAAAGGACTCTATGCCGACGAAAATTCATCTCTACTTCGTCGCAAAAACGTTCAAATTTAATAGTGCTTGCACGACAAAGGAAAAAAATGATGGACAACTTTGCACAGATCCTTCGGCGGCTGCCCACAAGACAAGAATCTTCATCAAGAGGCCATGCAACCCCCTTAAAGGTACATGTAAATTTTGATATTCCATTATTTGAAGAATTGGTATATGCAGATGTTGTAGATAAATGGTTGAATATGCTCAAAGGGTATTTTTCGGTCCATAATTTTTCCGATAGGGAACATATTACTTTTGCACTCCTCAAGGTCATCCCCCATGTTAAGGACTGGTGTGACACTTACTTTGAGCAAAGGGCCATAGAGGAATTTGCAATATTTATGGTTGCCCCCACATGGGATTCCTTCTGGGATTCCATTAAAGAACAATACTACCCTGTTGTAAGCTACAAGGACCAATACACCAGATGGACCACCCTACGTCAAGAAAGGGACCAGATAGTACCAGATTTCACCAATATTTTCCATACCCTACGCACCAAGTTGGGTATCAAAGACTCATAGTGACATCTGGTGCTCAAATACCATGGTTGTTTGCATAGATACATTCAAACATAAATGGAGTTTCTGTACATCACCTCATTGGGTACGGCTTATAGATATGTTGTCAAGATCGAGCATAAATTGAAGCAAAAGAGGTGAGAATTTAGATCTACAAACTCCTCATAGATAAAGTAGGGAAAAGGCAGCCCCAACCCACACAAGGGATAGAGAAAAGATGGCCACTCTCAGGAAAACCAGTCCAAGATGCAACACAAGAAGGGCAATGAGAAGAGGAAGAAGGGCATGGGAAAATGGTGTGAATACCATAAAATCCCTTGGCACAACACTGAAGAATGTCGCTCCAACCAGTCACTCATGGTTGAGTTGAAGGATTCTGAGTCAGAGGTTGATTATGATTTCGAATCAAATCCATAAGGAGGGAAGCAGATTATCAATGTTGAACCCAATGCCACTATCACTACCACCAAAGTACAACTAAGTGAACCAGAAGAACCAGAGAAAGGGGAACACCTCTTTCACTCACATATGTGGGTAAAGGGGGCTCCACTTCATTTCATTGTTGATAGCGACAGACAGAAGAACCTGATCTCATCATAGGTCATCAAGCGGATAGACCCGTCGACGACACCGCACCCACATCCCTACACCATCGGTTGGCTTCGCTAAGGAAGAGATCTTCGTGTCAACCAACAGTGTCATCTGCCATATGACCTCAAGCCCTTCAAAGATGAGGTATTGCGTGATATTTCTCTGCTTGAAGTTTGTTATGTTATTTTAGGACAACCATATTTGTGGAAGCGTCATGCTATGTATGAGTCTAGACCCCGTAGTGTTATTATTACTTTGGGTAGACAATTGTACAAGATACCAGAGGTAGCGCTGCCTACCACTATTTCTTTAATCTTTGCTAAGAAATGTAGTAAGGTCATTTCACAGACCAAGAAGTTCATCTTCTTTGTGATTTTTGCTCAAAGTATGCAGAAGGTATCCTCCACATCTATGGCCTCTACAAAGAGCCTCTCTTTGTAGCAGAAGAAAGTGGACAGGATCATGGAAGAGTATAGAGACATCTTCTCCTCACCCACTAGGGTGCCGACACACTGCCAAGTCAAGCATCCAATTGATCTAACCCCCGATGCACCTCTACCTAATGGGCCGGTCCATCTTTGCTTGTTGGTGTAAAATGAAGAAGTCAAGTGTTATATCCAAGAACATCTTCAAAAGGGGCACATCAGGCCCAATTCCTACCCTTGCAGAAGCCCGATTGTACTAGTGCAGAAGAAGGACAGGACCTGGCGACTCTACATTGATTACAGAGCATTAAACAAAATCACAGTCAGAAACTGATACCCAATTCCGAGGATTGATGACCTTATTGACCAACTCAAGGGGGAAAAGTTCTTGAACAAGATTGACCTAAAGTCTGGCTACCACCAGGTTCCCATCGAACCAATTGATGTCTAGAAGACAAATTTCAAATCTAAAGAAGGTCTCTTCGAATGGTTGGTCATGCCCTTTGTCCTAAAAAATGCACCAAACACTTTCATGAGGTTGATGGATGATGTATTAAGACCCTTCACCAACTCTTTTTTGGTGGTATGTTTGGATGACCTCTTCATATTCAACACAGCTTGGGAGGAGCACATGCGACATATTCAACATGTTTTGAGCACTCTATGGTAGCACAAGCTATATGCCAACTTGGAAAAATGTTCCTTTGATATGAACAAGGTCCAATACTTGGGCTACATTGTTGATGAGAATGGGGTACATGTCTATCCTAATAAGATCCAAGTCATCCGTGACTGGCCAGCCCTGACCACACTAATAGAGCTTCAGAGCTTCTTGGGACTGGCCAATTTCTACCAACGGTTCGTGTTGGTATTCTCCCATGTTGCATGGGCCCTCAACCATGTGACCAAGGGTGGTGTCAGGGAAAATTTCGTGTGGGGGAAGGAACAACAACAAGCATTTGATGATCTGAAGCATCGCTTTTTCTCAACTCCAATACTCTCTTTGCCTAATCTACAAAAACCATTCGAGATTGAGACTAATGCATCTGACTATGCTGCAGGCGCAATTCTCACTCAGCATGGTCATCCGGTGGCATACCATAGTGAGACACTCTTATATACTGTCTATAAATACCCCACCTATGACAAGGAAACATATTCCATTGTACAAGCCTGTTGTCAATGGAAACATTACATTCTGGGAAAGGAGATGATCATCCACATTGATTACAAGCCTCTATAGTTCATAAAGACATAGGGGAAGTTTCAAAATGACTGCCATCATAAGTGGTCCACCTACCTACAACAGTTTCATCTCAACATCAATTATAAGACAAGGAGCACAAATCACGTCGTTGACTACCTCAGTCAACCTCCCGTGGTTGCACTCACCACTGTGCTCCATTCCTGTGGACATGAGGCATGTGAGTGGCCCCAACTTTATCAACAAGATCCATACTTAGCCACCACCTATCAAATCTTGGGTATAGGTGTGACTGTCACTGATTTTCACATTCAGGATAGGATTTTATGCCATTTGGTCCATCTCTGTGTTCCTGCAAGTGAGCGTGCAAAGCTGATTTGGGAATCCCAATACAGTTAGGTGACAGGACATTTTGGCGTGGAGAAAACTATGGTCATTCTCTAGAAACATTTCTATTGGCCAAAACTACGACAAGACGTCAGCAAGTATATCAGATCTTTCACTTTCTGTGCCATTTCCAAGCTAATCATCAAGAAGCAAGGCTTATATACCCATCTTCCTACCCTCGAGAATCCTTGGGAATCCATATCAATGGATTACATGTCTGGCCTTCCATCTACCAAGAACAACAATGATTGTGTATTTGTCGTTGTTGATCAATTTTCGAAGATGGCCATCCTCACATCCTGCAAGAAGAACATCACAGTGGCAGATACTACCAATCTCTTCTTCAAAAGAGTGTGGGTCCATTTTGGGATACCACAAACCATCATCTTCGATCGGGACAACATGTTCCTCAACACATTTTGGTCAAGTCACTAGTCATTGTTGGACACCAATCTCACTAAATCCACTGCTTTCCACCCCAAAATAGACGACCAAACATAGGTCGTCAGTCAGATGATTGTGCACATCCTGTGCATGTACAAATCTAAGCATCCATGTACATGGGATGAGAATCTTTTCTATGTTCAACACAGTTACAACATGGCTCTCCATAGCTCCACCGGCCATAGCCCATTTCAAGTGGGACTGGGATTCCAACCCTTGGGTCCCATTGATGTTGCACTACCTCTAGAAACCACACAGACAGACTCTTCCCATGTTTAATCTGAGACTGAAAAATCCACCATATTCATTAAGTGTATTCAACACATCTGCCAATGCTAAGTACAAGCAACACCATGATCAACATAGGGTTCCACACCAGTTTCAGGTTGGAAGCAAGGTCTAGTTACACTTACAGAAGAAGCATCTTATATGGCCCCATCGGAAGCTCCGCCCACTTCTCTATGGGCCTTACACCATCACAAAAGGTTGTGGGTAACAATGATTTTGAGCTCAACACTCCACCATTCCTTGGCTTACACCCAGTGTTCAATGTGGACCTCCTTTGACCATATTTTCCACCATTATTGGACACCTCAAATATCGCAGAACAACTGACACCAATAGAGCTCAACCATGACTACATGGAACATGCATCCACTGATCATATTGTGGACACACAGGTCAAGGGAAATTTCCAGTAGAGGATCCAACTTTATCGGGTTGTCAAGGTAGGGCAGCTCCTACACCAAGGAAAGTGGCTCACCGAGGGCCAAATCCAACAAAAGTTTCCTCACCTGATGGGGGAACTCAATGCAATGGAGACTATTTCTTCCTAAGGGGGAGGATTGATCCAGGTGGATATTGGTGACCACCCACCTATTCCAACTGGCTCCTCTTGTCAGTTTTTAGTTCAACACATTCTTCTGTACTTCTTTGTAATTGTGGGTTATAAACTTCTGGGGCTGTTTGAATCCCTACACATCTTCCAGGTGGATACTAGTGACCTCTCACCTAATCCAACTGGATTATTTTGTATGTTTTCATGTTAACACATCTTGTTGTACTTCCAGGGCCGTTTTGGAGCCCTAAACAATGTTTTTTTGGTTCGCCACACTCAAACTGTAGACGACGTCAAAGTTTGACAATGTAATGTGTATTTCTCTAAAAGACCTTTCGAATGGGATATCACGTGCATAGAACAAAGGTGGTATGCAAAATTTATGACCCCAGGAAGTTAAGGTACCAACTTACCCATAGGGGACCACATGACTTTTGGTGTTTCACCTCCTAGGGTTAGGTTTTTGGATGTCTAGAGTTTTGGAACTCACGAGTAATATTAAAAAAGGCCTCTCGAGCCTCATTGTATTCATTTTTCTTATACAAATGCACGTAGTAGCCACATCTCTTCTCAGAGATAGCTACCACCATTCAAGCAAGTGTTTCAGTTATGCAGTTTTACAGTTTCATCCTATTTCATTTATTCAATAGAAGATATTGTTCACTGGATATCTGTGTTGTTCTTCATATCTTTGTGTTTATTGTATTCAGTTTGTTAATCACTTTGTTCCGCTACTAAATCCGGATCAAATTTGGTCTCTGAGGTAACAACTGGCTTGTAGGTGAGGCTGCGAAAACAACTAACGTGTCAACCACATAATTAAGTTCTCTTTTAATATGAGTGATGTTGAAAGACAATAGATTTGAGATTAATTGCCAAACAACTTGGGTGTATCTTTTAAGTAACTTTTTTTTGGGTTTATAAATTTTCTTGACTAAATTCACAACAAGTTATGAATCAACAAAAATAGTAAGATGACCACAACCAATATTATAAGTGTTTTAAATGCCTAGCAATAAGGCTTCAAACTCAACAACATTATTCGTACATGCAAATTCTAATCTATATGAAAAAATGTAAATTTTTCCTACAAGAGAGTATAATATAATACCTTCTCTGTTACCTTCATTTGAACATGCATCGTCAATGTGCATATGCCACATAACATCATCATAATCAACCGGTTCAAGAAATGTGTCATCTTCATCAAAAAATATCGAATAGACACCCATGTCCTCCTTAACGTAATTTACATTAGGTTGAGGAACACTTTCAATGTAATGTGAAATCCTTCATTTCCTTAGGACAATAATATTCTTTCCATTCTTAGGGATGGATAAATGTGAACCATCTATCGATAAGTAACCACCGGTTAAGGCTTGTCAATCTCTACCCAAAACAATTGAATAGTTGCTAACATGCATATCAATGACTTGTATATTAAGGGTGGTTCTTATTTAAGGGTGAGCATAGAGGACTAGAGTTACATCTTTGATCTCACCTATGGTAGACTACTCTTGATTATTATAGGAAAGCATACTCCTCACATTTTCATTGGTATAAGATAGGCCTATCTCTTCCATAATAATTTTGTTCGTAACGCTCAGACCAGATCCACCATCTAGTAGGAAACAATGAGCTATTTTATAGATGATTTTTACATAAATATAGAAAGGGTTTTTTTTTACAGCGTTTCTAAAATTATTTACACCTATTCTATTTATATTTGACTCATCTCCATCAAAATTTTCAGTAAAATTAGCTACTATGGAATTTTTACCTTCCATGAAAATTTTCAGATGTTGTTATTGTTCGGGGACGGTGACCATGTCCAAAAGAGAAGCATCTTCCTTGATATTAGCTAACTGATTGAGGATATTATATTTTAATGGAGGGAAAGGTGTTGACACTCCTAGATTGTTTTAAGACTTGTCAACCTAGGAGTTTGTATCTTGGGATGATGAGTTGGGAGAAAAAGTGGTTCAGGGAGAATCAACTTTACTCTTATTCATGTAAGTTTTATTTCTAGTGTTTATCACCATGACATCATCTTGTGGAGCCCAATCTAAGACAATAATAGTTGCATCTATTTTTTTTCCAAATATTCGGTCTCTAGCATTTCTTTTTACCTCACAGGTCGTTTCATCGTGATTTTCTTCACAAAAATTGCACCAAGCATGAGACATTATAGCCTTTGGTTGGAAGATATTGTCATTTGGGTTCTTGAAGGCTGCGTGGGAAGAAGAATTAACAGGAATGGAAATTTCATTTCTCTTATAATAAATCATCCAGTTTTTCATATCTTGCATAAGCTACAAAACCACAGACATATCAGTTTGTTTTACATAATATCCCTTGGGGAGACCAATTCTTTCTAGCTACTCTTCATACTCAAGACACATTTGAAGTGCAAATCCAAGATTGTCTATAGATTTTTCTTCCAATCTTTGATAATAGGAAGAGGGTAAAGTATTGTAATAGTGCATAAATGCAGCGTGGTTCTGGGGGAGAATCAGTTCAGGAATTTGATTGTACAACTTGGTGAAACGAAGATTGAATAATTTGATAGTCTCATCATTGTTATAGGTAATATTATTATATTCCTTTAATTAATCAGCTGGGATTTTGGGTTGCATGTACGTCGATTTAAACCATTAGACCAATTCTTCCCATGTGGAAAGGATTTTAGGCGGTAAGTCAAAAAAAATATGTGACAACTTTCCCTTCTAGAGAGTTGACAAATAAGCACATACATGTATCATTGTCATTCACCCCTATGTTATGGAAATCATTAGAAAAGGCTACCAAGAGTTCATTAGTAGTAATAGTGCCATTTCCCGAAAACTTGGGAAAATAATCCTTAAACTTCAGAAGGGGGTGAGTCACTGGTGTAAGATTCAGAGGGGAAGATATGTGTCACAGGGTGGTGGTAACATCCTCTTCAAATTGAAAAAGACCATATTTTTTTAATGAATTTATCCGGTTTAGTTGTAGATTGGACTGGAATTTAATGGCTATAAATTCTACCAATTACGGATGACGTTGAAGGTTGTGAAGAGGAGGAACCTCCAGTACCGCTACCGCTACTAGAAGATGTCATTTTAAAAGTGAAAGGGATTACCAGTATAATAGAGATAGAAGAATCAGATAAGGTCCGACGGAGATTAGTTTGTTGGATTTGTATGACAACCTTTCTCCTCCCCATTTCAAATATAGGATAAACTTCAGGGGATAAGCCTCTTGTTCTTCGAGATAAACGAGAACTAGAGGACATGTGCAAATGACCTAATGAGGAGATTGATTTCTAGGCAGCCCTTGTCGGGCCTCCCACTATTCATGTACTCTGATATCTCTGGAAATGACTTCCCAAGAATTATGTAATTCAACATGACTCCTAGAAGTTTCTAAAATGGTATTAAATAAGGTCAAGGAAATGCTATTTTGTTTGTTAAGACCGTCACCAATATTGGACTGTCTAGTAATAGGTACAATCATGGAAACAATCAATTAAAGCCAAAATAAGAACAAAAAACAAAGAAACTAATTATAGAAATAAAGATACAACAACCAGAGAAATATGGAAAAAAAATCTCCCCAGTATGGTCGCCAAATAAATGTTTAGGAAAAGGTATGAAGAACCTCACTCCAACATTTTCAAACCTTACTTGGATAGGGTAATATAGTTGGGATTATCACCTGGGGTTTATAGCCTTAGACAAAATTATCAACTGATTCTCAAGTAATAAGTACAAGGAACCAATGTTGTCTTTTTTTATAATTAAATTGTGTAAAAGAAGAAAGTAAAAATATATATGTATTGTATTTGAGAATTAAGGAACAAATGAAATACAAATATGAAAGTAATATCAGAGAATGCACATGTGAGATCAAAATCAACAACGCAATTTTATTGATTTCACTTTAAGTTACAATCATAACTTTCTTTTCAAACCCCTGCGAGGGTAAGGACCAAGATCAGATTTAGAGATCTTTGATGGGAACCATACAAAAATACTTTAACAACAAGTGAAGACTGAGACTAGAAATCTGGATCAACTTAGCCATGAAAGTATCATTTACTGACTCTNTTTCAAACCCCTGCGAGGGTAAGGACCAAGATCAGATTTAGAGATCTTTGATGGGAACCATACAAAAATACTTTAACAACAAGTGAAGACTGAGACTAGAAATCTGGATCAACTTAGCCATGAAAGTATCATTTACTGACTCTTCAAAATATTCTCTATCAGTAATGAAAACTAATTCATAAGCAAATCGAAATACACAGACTGCCAAGACAAATGATCAACCTTTCTAGAATAAGTTGTTGAATTATGTATCTCAACCTTTGAATCCTTCTATATTCAATAAGACCCTACTATTAACAAAAAGGTTAAGACTCTCTAATAACTCAGAATGAATGAAAGCAATTAATCTCACAAGTTTAAGAGTATACCTCTATTGGAAATTTCTTTCCTTGTTCTTTCTTTGTCCCTTCTTCTGATCGACTTTTTATCTTTCTCAAAAGAAGTTGTGGTAGTTACAAACTACCTTTAGTTAAGTCATAAATGACTTAATATTAGTTAGGGGAAAATATTAAATAATCATAATAATAGATAAAGGATAAATAAATAATAACTACTATGTGGGACCCCTAATTCCTTTAAATATTTTAAGTTTTGATTTCCTCCTTGTTGCGTTATAATTTACTTAAATAATAAATTATGCCACCTCATAAATACACATATAAGAAATCACTTTGAACAACCCCTTGTGTCTTCCAAAATTATCTCCCCCCCCCCACACACACACAATATATATATATTAACTGGCTATCCAAAAATGAACACATAGTATCATGTTGTTCAAAGATGGAAACATAGTGCCATACTAACTATAGGATATCATAATATAAATATAATGTTCACCATATACATTATCAAAAACCATATTTACTATGAGAAGCAGTTTGCTTCTTCTCATTGCTTATTTCCTTTTATGTTTTGTTTATTGAGTTGGCCTTCTTAGAGTGTGGTTGATTGGATGCTTGAAGGTGAACTTCACCGAAGTCTCAGGACTTTTCATCAACTTGGTGAGCATGGGAAGTAACTGACTGAGAGAAATCATCAGATGACTTAGAATGAATGACCACTTTTTTGTCTTTTCTTGACTTACGCTTAGGGATGGCTATTTTCAGTCTCTTGCTTTCATGTGAAGATTGGACAGGGGATGGAATGTGGGAAATCTATTGGGTATGTTGGTTGACTGGAGGTGGAGGTGGAAATGGAAATGAAATTTTGGGCCAACCATCATGATGGATTATAGGAGGATGAACAATATCTTGCCAACCATCATTGATAGGAACCTCTGGCTAGAGGGACACATGAGCTGGAACATGAACATTAGAAATACTTGGGCAAGGTTGGTAAGGAGGCCTTTCTGGGCGAGGATGTTGCTAGAACACTCCTTGTCCCACTAAGTTAAAGAAACTGGCTTGAAATATTTTATTCGATCCTTGAGGATCGACATCAAAATGTATGGAGAATCTAGGTCTCATGTTACCTCTCTACCAAAAAGTGTTTCTGCCTCTGCCTCTACCCCTGTCATGGCTTCCTCTTCTGAAGAAACTCATTATATAAACCAAAATTAGATCAGTATATGAAACAATAAATACTAATCAACCATCAAATTACTTTTCCTAAAGATAAATTTAAAAGATTAGCTCGTATCAGTCCACACACAAGTATGCATGCAATCGATCCATTACTCTGCATGTATCAATCATAATCATTCCATTGACTTTAATCTACAACTGTCACCATTTAGAACAAGGATTTAATGATATATGGGATGTGATTGGGTTTGTAATGAATGAAAAGTGGAATTCATGAAAGGGAAACAATGGTTACTATTCTAAACAAGATCAAATCTTAACACAATATCAACTTTTATAATCATATCATCATCCTCACTTAACTGTATATTCCATCAATATTTCTCACTGTTCTTATTTAAAATTTCTCTTTATCTGTCTTTCCAAATTAGAGAGCTTCTATTCAATCACATTTTATTTTAAACAAAACATGGGAATAATAAAATTATTTTGGTAAAAATGAAGGGTTTTATAATTTGCGTAAAGTGAAATCATGGACGGGAAATGAAAATGAGAAATGTTCCTTCTGTAGACAATTTGTTATTCCATCAATCATCAACCAATGTGGACAACTCCAGACCTTTATCATCAACCAAATGAAATTTTGTGGTTTAATTTCCTTTTAATTCTTTGGAGTTGAATTCATCAATCAAAATATATTAACAAATGTTCCAAAGAATTCACTCTATAAATCTCAGTATGAAAGATCCATATCTCTAATTCTTTCAAGGTATAACAATTCAAGTTATGTCTTTAAAGTTAATAATAATGTAAGGTTTGATCATTCTTTCATATACCAACTGATTGAACTAAGTCTCATTCCTGTTTTGCTACATATACCATAACTGTTTGAACATTTGTATCAATAAATTGTCAAAACCAGAGTGCAATCCAAGTAGGGTTTTTGTATAAGAGTAAAATGTTATTCAATTTTTCCGAGTTATCATCAACATTCTGAAACCATAATGAAACCAAGAATATACTATTGGGGTATGCATGGGATGGAAATATTAACACCAATTTCAATATAACAATTCCAACTTGGTTGTGAGCATAAGAAGAATTCATTTGCAGAGTTGAAGTATCGATAAGTAGACCTAAATGTTGGTGATGAAATCCACAAAACTAAATAAAGGGTTTCGTAGGGTTTCACATCTATTCTTTAAAGATAAAAAAATTCTCAAAATTATCCTTGAATCTGAAAATAAGAGCAAGTCGAGATAGAAGGGAAAATTTAAACCCTACATTTCAAATTCTTTAAAATCATAAAACCATAACCCCATTAATTGCAAGCATATTTAAACCCATATGAGAAATAAGTGTATCAAATCGAAGCCAGTTCAAAACTCATACACATGCTCAACATAAGTCACAATCAAAATCGAGCTGGCAATACACAATGTACTCAAACAATTGTTTGCAATTTCCCGTTGAACCTGTCAGCACAAGATTGGTTAAGGTGCCAAGTGTCAATAATAAGCATTGAAAACAATCTCAAAAGGTTCCAAGCATAAAAAAAAACCATGGATTTACGCTACCGAATTCCACGTAGACACACAGGTGGGCGCTACCTAAATTCTGGCAGAAAATGAATTGTGTAGAGTTATTTTACCAGTTTTGCATCACTAACTTGAAACTTGGATTATGAACAATTGAGAAGGTAATTTTGAAAACTGGACGAGGTTTTTGTTCATAACATTTCAAGTAACAAAAACCTCTCTCATTTTTTCAAAATGTGGTATGGTTTGAGAGATATTAGACATAGAGGTGGTGCTACCAACTGTTTTACAACGAAGCTACCTAATTTCCTGTAGCGGTCACAATTTTGATATTTGCCTTGTTGGGAGGTTTCCACCTGTCAAGGAGGATTTTAATGGATTCTCAAGGATCATTTATATGTCAAGGGACACCTGCACCTAATATTTATCTCCATCAAAGGCCTCATGCATGAGGTGGAAACAATTTATTAATGACTTCCAACAAATTCCTGAAAATTAGGAGTTTGTTGGATTTTTGTGTCTTTGATTGTTGCCACCTATCTCCAAGGCTTAGAATCCAATGGAGGATATGGGATTCGACCTCCTAAGGTTATTTGGATGATATTTTCTATTTAAGGAAGGATATCTCTTGAGGATAGGAGGTTGGATTCATGATCCAAGAGAGGAGAGAGCTAGAGGAACAGTTTATTTGCTCAATTGTAATCCTGAGGGCCCGTTGTAATTAACATTTCTTCCATTAGAGATTCATGAGAGTGGATTATAAGACTTTGTGTTTTTTTTTTATCATTTTATCTTATCATCTTGCTTGAGTAATATTTACAAATTTTGAAGATCAAAATCTTCCTTTGGTTAATGAATTCATGAGCTGCAAAGGATTTGTGGTAATTGCTTGTTAATCACAGATTATTGTTCAAGCACCCTTTAATCTATATTACAGAAAGGATATATATTATGTGGATATTATTCTCTTTGTTTAACTTCTATTCTTCTATCCATCTTTGCATAAGCCTTTTGTCTGGTAGGCAGCTTGATTGCCTTTGATCTGTAGGATGTTATGACTCGATGCCCAATGGAATGCATTTGTAGTAGTTTGATGCCCTCCTTTTTACTCTTCTCTTGTTGATCCACCTATTCAAACTATTTTAATCCATTTATATTTCTATGTTATGAATTTTACTCTCATTTGCAGCCTGGGAGTGACTCTTGGAGTGATAACATAACCTAATGAAAAAGTAGTCGAAATGATAACTCTGGTAGTACAAACCCCGGGATTTTTTTATTTTTATTTTTAAACAAAATCCATACCAAATGTAGAAAGAAACAATTGGTGTATGACACCAGGATATAAACCCACAAAAGCAAGACCAAAATGCAGTCAACATCGATGAGAGTTTGTTTTCATACTCATTCACAATTCTTTTTAAAAGGAAAACTGTTTTCGTAAGATTTCCATGCAAAACCCAAGTCGTAAATACCACCGGTGTTCAAGACCCAATTATTGTTTTATTTCTTAGTAACCTAGAACATGTAATAACTTGTCATTCATAGTCCTTTAATATCCATGCACAACACAAAGTCACACTTAAAACACACACACAACATGAAAACATAATAGAGCCAACATCCAAAATTATCGAAGCAGAGTAAACATTTAATGCTACAAGAGTCAAAAGTGCTCATGCATGTTAAAGTTGTTTAAATACCAAGAAGAGGGACAAATAAGGATCGTTATCCAACCACTGACACAAGTTTAAAACTCAAAACCCTCGACTAAAAACAACAAAGCATTTCAAAGCGAATAACAATGTGAAAAGGTGGTATACCTCCGGAGGGAAAACCAACATAGAGTGTAATAACTCTCATTTACTTCACGTCACTTCAACTTCACGTCACTTCCACAATTGGATGGATGGAACCAAAAACTTATGAACTCTTCCATGATAACCATCAACCAATCAAAATTTACATGCTAGAACACATTCAACACTAGCTCCAACTCGAAACTCAAGTTTTGTGCTATAGTATCCATGCATTAAAAAATGTCAACTCATATTTATAACAGATCCAACGACCATACTTATACCATATTCATGAAACACAACAAAATGCCAAGGTTTATTTACAAATGATGCTAACCATATGACCAAGTATCATATCATGTGATATCCCTATCATATGTGAACCTTACCATCAGTTGAATCGTATGCAATAGCTTTGTATAGTATTGAACCTTTATATGGTAACCAATGTTGCTATATGATACATGTGCATAGAGTAAAACTTAACCATGCCCTTTAATATGCCACAATATTAACACAATAACAATTTTTTATGCCCATAATATTGCAACTAACATAACACTTATGTGATGGACTTTTGCTTTCTTTTCTTCTCATATGGCGACGATTTTTCTTAGCGCAAAACTTTTTAAGGATCGAAATCAACTTAACGTTCTTTTCTTTAAGGGATCCCACCTACTATTTATATAGTATAATATATAACATTAATATAGTGTGTGCATTGCAACTCTTTGCAGACAGAATTCATGTACACTTTTTTGCGTCAACACCAACTTTAGACAATCGGGTCAGGGAACTGTTTATTTTTCAATAATTTAGTCTTAAGCATGAAGTTCATTCCATTTTTAGCATTTTACTTAAACCATAGACAATTTGTTGCAGCCATCAAGATCACAAGAAGAAACACCATGCA